>VWZX01000349.1:2068281-2265290 GCA_013399015.1 Galbula dea | reverse complement strand
GGGGGTGGGAGGGAAGGGTCTGCTGCTGCTCCTCCCAATTAATTCGCCGCTCAGCTTGCTGCCGCGTCTCTCTCTCTCCTGTCTCTCCTTTCTCTCTCTTTCTTTCTCTTTCTCTCTCTCTCTCCCTCTTTCCCTCTCTCTCGCCCCCTCCTCCTCCTTGCGAGCTCTCTTTGCACGACGGAGAGGGAACGTTGGTAAACAAGAACCTCGGCGTCGCTCGGCCGCCGGCGCTGGTTCTCCTCTCAGCGGCTGCCCGGGGATGGGGCTCCCTCGCTCCCGCCCTCTCGCGCGCGTTCTCTCTGCCGCGCGCGCACGCGCCCTCGGTCGTGCAGAGACGCGCGCTCACATTACCCCGCCTCTCTCCCTACACACGCCTGTCCCCGCGCGGGCTCCCTTCGCCCTGGCGGCGGCGGCGCGCGCGCAGGCGGTGGTGGCGACGGCGGCGGCGGGGCGCGAGCGGCCGGGCGGGAGGCAAAAGCCGGAGCGGAGCGTGGGGCGGAGCGGGGTGGCTGTGGGTGGGGGGCTGCCACCACGCCAGGCCTATTCTGCCACTTCCCCGGTGTCCGAGCTAACGGGAGAAGGGGAAAAGGGAAAAGAAGGAGGTGGTAGTGGTGGAGCCCTGATGGCCGTACTAAGCATCTTGCGGGGTGCAGAGGGAAAGTATGGTGGGAAGGTCAGTCTGTGACCACCCTGGCAGAGGAAACAACTATGGGTTCTTCAGTAATTAAAAGAAAAACCCACGTGAAAAGGAAGGGACCGACCTAGGAGGCGGGAGAAACATGGAGCTTTGATTTCAAATGGTCTATTTACTGACTTCGTTCTTGTCTGGAGAAGGGAGGCTCAGGGGAGACCTCACTCTCTACCTGAAAGGAGGTTGTAGAGAGGCAAGAGTTGGTCTCTTTTCCCAAGTAAAGAGCAACAGGATGAGAGGAACTGGCCTCAGGTTGCACCAGCGGAGGTGTAGGTTGGATATTTGGAAAAATTTCTTCCCCAGAAGGGTTGACAAGCCCTGGAACAGGCTGCGCAGGGAAGCGATGGAGTCACCATCTCTAAAATAGTGTTCAAAAATTGTGTAGATCTGGCACTTGAGGACAAGTGCTTGAGAGGAGGGAATGCCAAGGCTTGTCTCACCTGAGGGAACAAACAATAGCAGACCATGTCCCCTTCCATACCTACAATCTTCAGTGAACACTCCACTGTTGTCTGCTTCCTGTGTGTTTCTCCACTGGTTGCTCATCTGCAATGACATTGTACGCCCAGGCCTCAAATGGGGAGAGACAAGATTAGTTGGAGCAGCAAAGGTTTGGGCTTTTCAGAATCAGAAAATGTGGGCTGAGTTCCCACTGTTTCACCGAAGCTCCTAGTAGCCATGCTACACGACATATGGATGTCCTGAGTAATCACACATTTGTTGCAATACTTTGGCATGGGAATATACCAAAATGATGCTGAAGTAGAAGGCAGCAGACATCTGTGAGCATTAGCTACATTCTATTTCAAAAAAAAAAAAAGCTACATTAAGAAATATGCAAATGTTACATTATTAATACAAATGTAAAAATTAACTTTTTACATTTAAACCTAAGCCCTTCTTGAACATTGTGTATTACAATAGCCTTTAGTTGTGTTACTATATCATTTTCCACAACCTTATATGTGTTTTTCTTCTTGTAGTTTCTGTCCTCCTCTATACCATTTGCCTTGTTAGAATGGCCCTGTATTGTCATTACTCTCATACCCCTTAGGAGAGAAGAGAAAGCTTTATTCTGCATCTCAGAACTTAGGGGGAAAACCATCACTGAGTACAACAGGGCAGGGCTGCCAAACATCAGTAATAAGAAGTCAGAGCACTAGTGCATGTCCATTTGGGTGATAGCACAACCTTCATGAGATTCAGTACAGGAGAATCAGGCTTTTATGTGTGGGACTGCCCTGCACTCCCATGCATGTGTCTACCATAGACTTTAACAACCACACACAGGCTTTCAAGGCTTCAGTTAAATGGGACCAGAAGGATCTTTGTGTCCAGTAAATTTTTACTATAGCTCTGTACAGCTGTGCCTAACGCTAGTGCTGGATACTGAGCAGAACAAGTGTCCTCTCTGTGCATATTATGGCACTGCTGCAGCATAAATTGTAATGTGTTGTTTACAAATTAATGTATTGTTGTGTAAAGACAGAGCTGAAGTGGGAGCTGGGCATCAATCATATATCATTCTGCTGTCATAAAGAACTTTTATTACTGTAAAATAGCCTTTCTTTCATTACTTTGACGAATAGGGTAAGTCATGGACAAGCACGTTGGACCGGATGTCATACAAGCAGAGAACAAAAAGATAAGCTGTGCCCCCAAGGAGCTTACAGTCACATATAAACACAGTCCTATAGGTGTCATAACATAGTTTGTTTCTGGGAGCTGTCTGATTTTTGTAAAAGGGAAAAAAGAAAACAAACCAACAATAGCGAAGTGTTGAACTGGAGGCATTCACAGCGCTCTCTATCCTCCTGAGCTGCCAATGTGAATTCGTGAATTGGAATTATTTGGCTGGATTCTGCCAGGATGCCTTTACCTTTTAAGCTATGGAGATGCATGGGAAGAAGCCTTTTTTTCTGTGCATGCTGAGATACCTACAGCTCTGTACTCTTCAGAGGTTATGAGGAGAGCTCTGCCCAATGTTCAGCTCTACTTACCCTTTCACGTGTTCAGCAGCTTTCAGTGCCAGCCATGCACATACACATGCTCAGCCTCAGTGCACACTTTTAATCAGTTTCAGCTCCTGTACGTTGGCATCTTCCCTCAAGAGTGGTCCTGTTATTTTCAGTGGAAATATTTTAAGTCAGGATTTTTTAGTGTATACAACCACAGCATGGTCATATCTTTCACTATGAATCATAGAATCATAGAACGGCTCAGGTTGGAAGGGACCTTAAAGATCATCTAGTTCCAACCCCCCTGCCATGGGCAGGGATGCCACATGCACTAGACCAGGTCATCCAGGGCCACATCCAGCCTGGCCTTAAACACTGCCAGGGATGGGGCCTCCACAACCTCTCTGGCCAACCTGTTCCAGTGCCTCACCACCCTTTGGGTAAAGAACCTCCTTCTAATCTCCAGCCTAAATCTCTCCTCCTTCAGCTTGTAGCCATTCCCCTGTGCCTTGCTGCAATCAGACCAGGAGAAAAGTCTCTCTCCTTCTGCCCTATAATCCCCTTTCAGGTACTGAAAGGGTGCTATAAGGTCCCCTCTAAGCCTTCTCTTTTCCAGGCTGAACAACCCCAATTCCTTCAGCCTGTCCTTGTAGGGGAGGTGCTCCAGCCCTCTGATCATCTTTGTGGCCCTCCTCTGGACCCGCTCCAAGAGGTCCACATCTTTTTTATGCTGAGGAGCCCAGAACTGTACACAGTACTCCAGGTGGGGCCTTACAAGGGCAGAATAGAGAGGCAGAAAAACCTTAAGCAAACTGCACTACATGCGCCATGTACAAAATTAGAGAGTTATAATTTGGACAAATTAAAGTTAATTTTCATGGTAATGTGCAAAGGTGCTTCATGAAGAAATCTATTTGCTTGTTAACTCTGTGTGCCTCGGCTTTTATCTATAGACCTGTGCAAAGGAGGTTGATAGAACAGGTGAGAAGTTTCTATTTACTGGGAACTCACATCTGGCATTCTATGCCAGGCTGAACAGTATCAGATCCTGAAAGCAGCTTCAATAGTTTGAGCCTTTCTTTGGATCAAGAAGTGATTAGAAATGTTTTGTTGGAACTTCATCACATGAAAACAAAATTTGACAGGCTATTAAGATACCCAGCCCAGAAGGGAAACATTTCACCCAGTGGATTAAATGAGGTGGTCAAAATGTAAAATTCCTGTAGATCACAGTCTCCTCAAGTCCATCTGAACACATTAAAGTTGTGTTAGGAGAAGGCTTCCCAACTTGTGGCCGTTAGCAATCTTTCCTGAGATTTTTTGAAACCACCTCTCCATTTCGTTCCTAACCTGCTTATTTTGCCAGTCATTCTCCCAGCTTAGACCTCATGACCCTTTTTGCATCTGCTGCACCTTGCCCAGCAGCTCAGCTATAAACTGTAGCACTCCCTGTGCTTTTGTTAGTGCCTAGCAATCTACTGTGGTCCCGGTCCTTGGCAATGTCTCCTACCTGAGGCCACCAATAGTAAGTAAAACATTTTCAAAATCAGGTATGCACTGCTCAATGTATATTGTGTGTCTATATTTGTGCAGTTTTCCCCTCCTTTCCTTTTGCACGTGAAGCCTAAACTATAATTCTCATTAGTGTAAGAAATCATTTTGTCATGACTCAATCTTCCCTGGTGGTAGAAAATTACTTTCTTCTCTGTCCCATTGGTCCTACGATCATTCCTCCTCTCCATTTGCATTGGGCTCCATGCTTCCCCTTTTTCCACTGCCGGTTTAAGGTCCTTGAGATAGACAGATGGACAGAAACACATGAATACACAGAAACACACACACATTTTACTCTCTGGAGGGTGATGCAGAATGCCACCAGCATACCTGTGTCCTGTTAAAAACGCCGCTTAAGTGGAAAATTCAGGAAGTGTGGCAGTAGGGATGAAACAGCGTGGTTAAAACAGCCACTGACCCTGGTCTCTCCAAACATATATCTGCCCAAGGCAAATATCCTAATGCTCAGCCATATTTTCATTTTAACAGCAGCCTTACCGCTGCTTTCGGGGGCCACCACTGGGGAGAAAGAGGCCTCACTCTTTTCCCTGCCTCGGTGCTCGTACTCCACATAGGCTTGGCTAGACTTTATTTTGGCTTCTGCAACGCTTTCAGGGCAGACTGACCTCTTTACCAGACACGAGCTTGTCATAACCTTTCAGCATCTGAACATTTTGTATTACCAGCATAAGGGAGTAGTTGGAATTTATTCTCCTGCCTTCTCCAACCGTGTCAGCTCCCCAGGACGAAGGTCAGCTGTCACAGAGCACTGCCTAGATTTGCTTGAGGTGCTGCTTCTTTGAAGGTCTCTGCAGGTCCATGCAAAGCCTTTGCTATGCTCCCAGCAGCACAGAGCACCCACTGCAGCCAGCTCCTCTTCTCCAGAGGCTCCTAATATTCCCAGCTCATCTTGTTCAGGCTCCGTTTCAGGCTGAATGGCTTTTTTGTGGGTAGGTAAGTGCTAGGTAGGAATTGTGTCTGGGTGAGTGATACATCTTTTACGCAACTCAGGTGAGTGTGATTTGTACACCTGAAGGACACATAAAAGTCCATGGTCATCACTCCTGTTCCCCCAAAATCTCCACTTAAAAACTGCATTATGTAGGATCATAATAAGCCCTTCAATGTTAGGCAAAATGTGGGTTGCCCATTTTTACCACATTTGACACTTTTTGCTCTGCTGTAAATTGCATCATGTACAAACGACCTTCATAAGCTCCTGACTGCAGGAAAATGCTCAATCTCCTCTTGGCAAGGGGACAGGAGCACAGCACACACTCAGATGGACACTGGGTGAGCAGGTTGCCACTAACTCCTCTGCAGTGGTTGAGGTGTCTGTAGAGCCTCTCCATCCACTGGCCATCTTTTCTTTCCCATATCTGCAGCACTGGGCAGGATTTAGATATAAGGAAGAAATTTTTCACAATGAGGGTGGTGAAACACTAGCACAGGTTGCCCAGAGAGGTGGTAGATGCCCCATCCCTGGAAACATTCAAGGTCAGGTTGGATGAGGCTCTGAGCAACGTAATCTGATAATTAAAGATGTCCCTGCTCAGTGCAGGGGCTGTGGACTAGATGATTGTTAAGGGTCCCTTCCAACCCAAACTATTCTATGATTTGGGTAACTATCTCACTGTAACAGCAAGAGGGCTGAGCAGAATCCCTGCAGCTGCAGACCACCTCTTCAATGCAAAAGGAGAGGAAAAAAAAAGATTGGACATGTTTAATGTGTGCAAGGCATAAACACCAGAGCACTGATCAGATAGAGCCAAGTGAAGTATGCTGCTTTGGCTCTGAGTGATTTCTAATTCTCCTGGCCCTAATACTACTGCAAACAGTGGCTCAAAATTGGTTCCTTCTGGAGCAAATAAAAAGGAAAAGGGAAGAAAGGGTATTGTTTATTACTTCTTTCCCATACACGTCCCTCCTTCAAACAAAGAAGTATGCAGTTACATGGACGATTTAGGGGCAGCAGCTGAGCAGGAATAACTACAAAATTCATGTTTTAATAACAACAACAATCATAAGCACACAACAGCATTTATAACCCTACTTACAGGCCCGAGATATCATATCCATAGCAACTGCAGCGAGCGGTGAATGCTATATATTTAGAGCTCCCGTGCACCTGCCTAAAATAGCCACTGATAAATTATGCTGATGTTTGGGCCTTTTTGACAGCGCTTTAAAGGGCTGTCAGTGCACTCTGCGATCCCACCGAACCTCCGCTGCACGGCACAGCAACGGCAATTTCACTTCCCTCCCAAACCTCCTCACTCTCACACGTGCCTGCCCTTCCCTCTTTATGAGCATGGACAAACTAGTCAAAGCAGACACCTGGAAGGTGAGCGGTGGCAGGAGCGAGCTCCACAGCCCAGCACCGCAAGGAGCCTATCATTAGTGTATTGAGTTAATAAATTGTTGAGCATAATTAGAGCTCTATCCTGCTCCTGTTGCCAGTGGTGGCACTGTGACCATGCTCTATATTAATGGGATGTGCATAAAGAGTTTGCAGAGTTAATGAGTGACGGAGAGATCTTGGAATACCTTGGCTAGTCAGTTGTGGAGATTGTTACAGAGTCCAACAGGTCAATCGCCTGCTTGTAACTGTGGCTTACAAGCATCTACCAGACCATCTGTCAATGTGCTTATTACATTTTATAACACAAACTCCTGATACCTGAAACATGCTTATCACAGCTATTAATCTTGTATTATTAACTCTTTCAAAGCAACATTATTTTTAACTTTAGTATGTGACATTACCACCAACCTAACTGGGAGAGGGAGTAGACTTTTAGCCTATGTAGTGGGCAGAAAGGATCTATCCCTACTTTATTATATGATTTTTGCATTAAGCACTTTGGGTTTTCACCTCTCAAAAGTTGGGATGTACATGAATCCTATGGAACACAAACTGTGCCCACCTGGGTGCTCTCTGGGACCTCATGGTGCTGACCCACAGCAGTGGGAATGCTGTAATCATACCAATACTTGGAAGAAACTCAGTGTATTTTGCAGCTGAATAGCAACATTCATCCCTAGATCTTAAAATGTGTTTATAGGCAATTAAATGTCAAAGTTCATTTGTAAGGAGGATAATTGTTTCTACTGGGAAGAAAGAAATACAGATGTAGAGTGACTCTAGTGACTTTAAGCTCACCCTTTTTACCTGCAGGAGAATTAAAAGAACAACAAATGCTTCTAGGTTTTGGGAGGGTTTGTTTGTTTCTTTTAAAAAAGAAACACAAAAAATCTCCAAACCCACACTTGGGTATACACTCATTTATTCAAAATAGATTTCAAAATAAACTTATTGCTTTCCTTTGTATTTGCACTTGATTCCAGATGGAGCTTGATATTTGAAACCTAAGATTATTTGTTCTGGTTTGACAGAATATATAAATGGAACCCAAAATAAAGTCAATATTGGGTTAAATTGTGGACTGTAGGCATTCATTTATACCAAATGTTTGGTAGAGTTCTGTATAAGATAAAAGGATTTAAACATTCCATGTGAAGGTTACATACAAAAATATGTACTGCCTCATTTATCTATGTTTCTATCAGTTTGATGACATACTAGCATCAAAACTCTTTCAAACCTGATGAAATCCAAAGCATCTTACATTTGCAAAAGGAAGGAAAAAATGTTTCTTCAAACAGATTATGGAAAAACACAGCCTTAATACTAATAAATTGGACCTCCAGAAAACAAAACAAAACAAAAACACAAAAACCCCAAAGTTTCTGAAAATTGTAAAAGAAAAATTCCCATGACTCCTTCTTGGTTGAAATAGGATTTTGGACTTCCTATAAAAGCCAAGAATGTGCCAGGTATCTTTTCCAAGAGCTCAAATTATCACTAGATTTTAGGGTAAATTGATGTCCAACTATGAATAGCTGCATATCCATTTAAATGATATTGAAAATGTTTTAAAGCAGTCAGAACATATTTCCAGGTGGTTTGGGAATGTGTAAATATTAGCACATTCTGAAGGTTGGTTTTAGAAGGCCCTTCATACTCGATAGGTCTTGACATCAATTTTCCCCTAATTTGCTGTGTGTGTGCACATTAGTGTACTGTGTGACCACCACATGTTTTAAACTGGATGACTCATAGAGGTTCAGTGGCACCAGGAAGAATATTGGTCCAGGGATGAAGGACATGGAAAGAAGGTTGCTAGTCATAAGCAGATTGGAAAATAAATTTCTATCCAGTCTTTTCCAGGGCATGCCAAATAAAGAAATTACAATTCTCCTTTGGAAGGTGGCTTTCCATCAGCACCTGGGTGCTCACTGCATTTACCCTGCTCCTCTGCCCTTTGTCTTTATACCACATGTGTTCAGAGTGGATGCAAAGCCCACGCTATGAAGTGACTGTGTCCTTCTCAATGCATTGTATAGAAAACTACTGCATTTAAATAGATAACTCAAAGGTATAGAAGACTCTTCTTTTGTATATTATGAAATTAATTTGAACCAGAAATACCAGCTTCAAATATTTTCAAGCCTTATGTCAAATCAGAGTACAGGACATGGATCTAATGCTGGTTTTGTTTAGAATTTTGAAAGAATTAAAGATGTCTTTTATTTCCTTTTTTTTTTTTAAAAGTGGTGAATCCAAGATTATTTCTTGTGTTGCAGTCTTAATATTCTCTTTCTGTACTTCCACTACCTACAAACAACTTGCCAAGAATACATGTGCTATATGTGGAGACTGATTCCATAATAGAGAAATTACTTAAAAAATGGACTGTGAACCTCAGTTGTTTAAACCCCAGTTACCCGCCAACTATAACCCCAACAGAGACAAACTGTCTCCTTTACATAATGCCTTTGTTAACTCCTCTGTCTTCAGTGCCACGTGGATACATTCAAGCTGCTGCTTTTTTTTTCTGGATGGACTCCTCTAGCCCTGTCTGGACTTTTATTCTGCCCCTGGAGACAGTCACAGCTAAAATTCAGTCCAAATTGGGAAAACGTAGTGTAGCAGCTCTTGAGACATCAGATAGCTTTTTGTGTCCATTTATACCTAGATTTATTTGTTATATCTATTTATATCAGGTATATTATAGAATACCCAAGTGACTTAGGAGCACTATTCCTACAAGTTAACAAATACCTGAGATCATGAAAACATTTACCAAAAAAATTTGGACAAACCAATCAAAGCATTTCCCCTTCTATCTCCCACAGACATATACTCCTCATTTTCCTCTCTCAGAGCATTTCTTAAAGTGGTATTTATGCAAATGAACTGGGAGAACACTGAGAATTTGTCCTTCAGCATCGTGTGAGCTTCTGGATTTGTTTTATGCGAGAGAGTTGTCATTTGTCTGGAAGTTCCCATAGTGAATTTATTGGTCTTCTGACGTTCCTGGCGCCAGGTCTGCATTCCCATAAAACAAGCCAGAAGAAACTTTGGAAACAGAACCTTTGTAGTATCCACATATTGGGCCCTGTTCAACTCTGAAGTCAGCAGGTGCAACTCCCATTGATTTCAGTGGGAATTCTGTCTGCTTACGCTGGAGCTGAACTTGGTCCATAGTATCTGGGCATCTTTCCCAAAAACTCTTTTCACTGAATGCAGGGAATCAACCAAAGCTTAATAACACACTTCTCTGCTGTCCCTAGGAAAGGAATCAGTCTGTCTTTTCAAGAGGTTGTAGGGGAAAAAAAAAAAAATACCTGCTGGTCTTGCAACGCTGCTTTTGCTGTTGTACCCCAGTGTGAACATCTGAAATGTTCTCATGAACTCACACTTGCCCTTGTTTAAAAAGTATCTGACCAGGATCACCTTTTCTTTTTTTTTTTTTGAGCCTTAAAAGAAAGATTTCATTTAGTCTTTTTTTTTTTTTTTCCTCCCCCCTGGCACAGTATTTGTTGGGCAATGATTTTTAAACATCACTGAAAAAACTTTCTAATGCAAATAACTTAAGAGAGTATCTCTCCTGCAATGGAACATGATTCTGTCTGGAGAAATGCTCTTTCTGCTAAGTCATCTTACAGAGAAAATTGCTCACTTGCATTACATATTTTACTTAAATCCCAGAGAGGTGAAAAAGAAAACTTTCAGGCACATTTTTTTTTTTTTAAGATCCTCAGTCTTTAGGATGTGTCATTGAAAATTAACATTATGCTTAAGTGCATGCTTAAATAAGACACTTCTGAGTGAGGTCTTACATAACTGTATCTTCATAGCAGAGGATTTGCATCTTGTAGTATTTGCAACAGTAAGTATAGAAATATTAAAATAGCATTGTAATCTCCAGGCAAAATTATGTGTGGGTTAAGGAGTGAGATTCCAATTTGTCAGCAAAATCTGATGAGAGCAGATTTTTCAGGGGGATGTCCATCACCATGGGGCAGGATCTCACCAGAGAAGGTTGTTCTCACAAGGGTTTGGCATATACTAGTTTATGTAAATTCAAGGTTAACTAGTGAGTGAGATAGGAGGCTATCTAGCTACTTTCTCCACCTTCTCAATCCAGATGGAAATAATTGAGATGAGGCCATATTGCTACCTGCTTAAGGCAAGTTCTCAAAATGCTCTTCCAAAATATCTGGTTGCACCATATTCACTGTCAAATATGCCTTTGAAAAATCCTCTCACAGGCTTCTATTTGGCATAAATCTGCTTGTCTATGTTTATGAAATGTTATTTTCACTTTTCAACACAAAATCACAGGAATTTTCCTGGGGAGGCAGCGAGGGCAGTTCCATCAAAGAGAGCCATCCTGGTGAGAAAGTGAGCTGCATGGCAGGGGTGCCAGAGAGATTCATGCTATTTTCTCCCTTCCTTTCTTTCTAGGTGGTGGTTTTCCCATTGCTCCACTCCAAATACTCATAGTAGCAGCTATTACTCACAAATCAAACAAAACCATGCCATAATTGTGGGATCTTTAAAATTTATTTTTAATCCAGATTACTGTCTTTTGTAGGTAGACTGCTCAGGGCAGATTTCTGGTGTAACATTAGCTCTACAGTCTCAAGAATCCAGAACAAGTGCATAGAAGATGAACCCCTGCCTCATGTGTTGAGGAGAAACAATGGCAGAGGACTGATTGCCTTGGGAAGGAGAGGGGACTTACACAAAATGCCTTCCTATGAGGAGGACTGTGTCATTCAGCAGCATGCATAATGCACCTTAAACATATCAGTTAAGTGATAACTATCAACTTCTTGGACAAAGGCAGAAGGACCATAAACACAATGCCCAGGAAAAAAATGCCTAAGTTTTCTGAGTCAAAAGATGGTGCAGGCAATGCTAGAATGTGTGGTCCATAAAGGAGCCTTTTTCTCTAAAAAGTTTTTCTGCTGGTGGTCCTAAACACCATTCTGCATCAGTTCAAGCCAAAGATTTTCCTCACTAGAAATATGTGTGCAGAGCCTAGCACAAGGAGAAAAGTATGTTATAAATCATCTTTTGATTTTACCAGATCTAAAGTACCTCAACAAGAGGTGCTGAAGAGTATCAGCTATATGGAGGGTGTCATTGCTCCTGAAGAACATGAAGAATGAACCTGTATAGTCACTTCTTTTCCCCCCCTGAATCCCATGAATTAATCCTGGCATTTAAACACTGAAGCCTCCTGGCTTCCCCATGTGCCCCTGTCTCCATGGAGCACAGCACAAGGCATTCTGGCTGTTGTGATGGTACAGTATTTTTATCACATGCACTGTAATATTGTCCCTTGTAAAGCCTAACACTCTTGAGCAGGCATAGTAAACTGGAGACAATCGAGATCTTAAAGGGTAATATGCTTTTATGTGTTTAGTCTCTTATAGCTCTATATAACTTCAGAGCCCAAATGCAGCAGGGGCCTCTCCAAATCACACTATTAATATTGTATAATAAGCAGTGCTGCTACTCTTGAATTTTGGCACACCAGAGGGTGATTTCCAGCATTTCCAGTCCCTAGTAAAAACATTCTCCTCTCTACAGTGTATGTGCTTGGCTTATGCTGGGCAAAGCTGCTCAGGATTGCAGTGGTGTCATTGTGGTTGAAGGAGAGTTTTCCATACTGATCTTGGTGTAAGCAACAATGGCAATATGGCTTTTTGCTGTCTAGAGATTACCTAAATTGCAGTAGAATAGAAGATTTCAACTACAGAATAAGTTTTCTTTGCTCCTGGGAGCCCTCCAGGATTTTTTCTGAGAGCCATCTCTCCTCCACACTTTAACCCAGGACATAAAGCATCTTTGCACAGTGTGACCTAACACATCCCCAAAGTGTGTCCTAGGTTTTGGGCATTGTACCAAACCCCTCAAAGAAAATCAACATTTTAGACAACTTCTTTACCTTCTGCAGCAATGAGAGTGCTCCTGGAAGTGAGCTTGTCCACGTTCACACAGGGGATAACCAGGAAAAGCTTGAAGCTGTATTGCGTCATAGCCAACAGGCTTTTCTCCACCAAATGTAGATATGGATGATGATCCTCTCAGCTTTGGCACTTAGCACTTCTGCAGCCTCTGGATTTTTCTGGTGGTCCACAGAACTGAACATGTCTCCACCTTCCCTTCTGCTCTCTGAGAATAGCTGGAAATTACAGTCGAAAACTGTCTTTACTTTAGTCTTTGCTTTACTGCCTCGCTGTAGGAGTCACAGGAGCATCATGCCTACAGCAGGCTGCTGGCACTACAGGAGCCTTAGCAGCTGATAACTGATTTGTATGCCCTGGATTTTTTTCTGGGATTCCATGTGAAGATGCCTGTAGGAGGACTCACCAAAAAAACTGAAACCAAACCAAACAAAATACCCAAACCCACTCAACCCCTTCTAGAGAAGGTTTCCAAGATCACTATTGGAGGGCAAGACCAAGCTCAGCTTAAGCTACTTTTGCAGTGTTATAAGGCACTACTGTACTTATGAAAAGTGGGCTTGGAATGACTCTTTTTAGAAGAAAAGGCTCAGCAAGAAGGAGCATTGTGACTGCAACACAGCCCTTATTTGCCAGCAGAAAGTATGTGAAGAGCAGTGGAGAGCAACAGTAGCAAGGTTTGTACAATGCATTGCCCCTTCAGAAAAGTTGGGTTCTGGTAATGAACTGTGACATGCGCAAGGCTAACATAAATTAAGTCTGTGGTACACCAAATGTCATCACATTTTCAAACTGAGAGCATCTTGCTCAGAAAATGTGTCTTTCATTTTGGGTTCCCAATGCCTTCAAACAACTCTCCTGCAGCAAACATCCCAGCACCTGGGTAATGAGGATAGGACTGGATGGAATAGTGAAGAACAGCCTTTTCCTCCCCATTAGTGGTGCTTTGCTCTTCCCCACAATAACTGGAATTCAGATAATGCTAATGTTCCCATTCTTATGTTAAAATTAATAGTAGACTGCTGGTATTTCAGCTAGAGATTAATTGTATAATATTCATATGACAAATGCTATTAGTTTTAAAAAACTTCCAGATAAACTTATACAAATTTGTCACCACAAACCCATGAGAAAACTTCCACATATATTGATTAGGACTTTTCTATAGTAACACCAGAATCCTGAATAGTCCAACAGGAGCTGCCTGCTCCTAAAGAAAGGAGAAAATCCAACTGCATAGCTCTATTATTTAGTCTTTTATTTTTCCTTTCATTTTGAGCCTGTCACTTCTCACCAGTATCTAACACTAAGGAAGTTACTTTCATACCAGGACTTACTTCCACAGAATAGATTAATATTTTACAGCTCTTATCTGAATATTATTTGAATTATAGTGATTAGAAAAGGAGAATACATACAGATCTGCTGTAGAGATTTGGTGAGCACCTGGCACACACTTTCCAAAATCAGAGGGTCTGTAGCAGGAGTTTTTGAGGTCTTTTCGGCCACAAGAAAATCCATGACCCCAGTTCACCCTTGATGAAACCCTACTGCTAGCAGCTCAACAGTAGTTTTCCAGAGGCCAGAGCTTGAGTTGAGCTAGAGGAAAGAAAACAAAATAATTGCAGACATGTCAAGGGGAAAGGAGTAGCTTCACATTATGCACCAGCCCTGCCCCACCAGTTGTATCCTCAACAGTCCTTGTCAACTCGTATCTCCTCTGGGCCCTCAGCTACCATTCACTGTGAACCATGAATTGTTATCTTAGAAGTCCCCTGTACCTTTCATATTTTGGTCCTGGGGGGGGAAAAAAAAAACAACTCCTTCCTTCCATCACTATATACACACTGGGGAACTCTTATTTCCCACTACTCCTCCTTCCAGCTGGGTTTTTTCCACATCATCTACATCCATCATGCATGTTATCTTCATAACCCCACCTCTCTGTTGCAAACAAGAGGAGATCCCCAGCTGGCATAAACTACCAGAGATACATTGAAGTCACCTGCCTGATGATCTTCCTGGAGATTCTATTGTAAAAACTTTATAGCATCTTTTATTGTTATGCTATTTGCATCAGAGTTATAAGCAAGATGTTAGGATCATTATTCTGTAGTTCCCTGAAGGCTGTAGAAACTGTTTTTCTCTTCCAGTCCTTCACTATCTCCTCAGCTCATCCATGACTTACTCAAGTGTTTGAAGGGTCAACTTATTTTCAGGGCAAACATGGTTTTAATTCAACCCTCTTCTCCTGTGAAGGGGAGCTCCAGCCTGACTATAAGGTACAAACTGATTCAGTGGCAAACACACTTAAGAAAGCTTTAAAAAAAGGGGAACAAAAAACACAAACAAAAAACAACAAACAAAAGAAACAATGGAAAGGTGAACTTACTTAATGTAGTAACTGAAATACTGGATATTAAGGCACATAAGTATTTAGCAGTATGGTACTTTCTGTCCCACGCAGGAACTCACAGACCTTGACTCTTTACTCAGGACCATTAGCAAATGACTTTCACAAATGCTCTGCAGTGCTTTGTGTAACCTGAGTTTCCCTTCATTGTATTTCTCTGTGCAATCCAGATTTGTAAATCATTCCAGGAAACTTTTTATTACCCCACAAGAGCCCTCCCAGACAATACTCTGTAATTTCCATTGCTCTGAGTCAGACCTAGTCATATCAGCCGAGACATATCCCTGACCTTTTTGTGTCATTTTTCTTCTGGGGACCACAGAAAACCAAAGTAACTTCTGGATAAAGTTGAGCTTCACGATTTTGAAGGGGAAGTTTTTCCCTGTTCTTGCAGCCCAGCTGAATTCACACTGAATAATTTTATTATGCCTCTGTAAATTCCCCTTAGAGCTTACAAGGCACTGAGTATTTTTCTCTCATTGGTTACAGCTGAGTAGTCTAACACAGCTGCATTTCAATGGCAGTGAAGTGATTCCTTTATATCATCGCTGTTTTGCCAAGAGCATATGGTGTGAGGTGGATAAAAAGGACAATATTGCAGACATCCACAGCAGAACCTCATCTGTCATCCTCTGAACCTCCCCTAGCACCATTTTGATGTCTCTCCATCACTAACCGACTCCTCCTTGCAATCACAGGATATGCAATCACAGGAGCACTCCCAGCATCTCCCAAGCAGCTCAGCCACCAGATCCTTTGCTTCATTTCAACCCCAGCTCAACATAATCCATTTCCTCTCCAAGAGGAAGAAAAGCCAGTACAGTATGCCTGCAGGGGAAACATTGAGGGTGGCTGTGTTTTCCCACCGTCTCTTATGTTGTGTTACAACCAAGCGGCCAAGGTACCCCCTTGATTTTGGAAAGGACTGGTGGCACAGGGATGAGAAGACTTCTGTCCCACCAGGCTATCAGATGAATTTGCACTATGAATATGGCCTGGGCAATGAACTGCAGGTTTCAGAGCAGCCCTTTGTGCTGTGAGCTTGTGGTTTATTTCTGGCAGTCTCTACCTGGAAAACATCCGCATCGAAACCTTCTCCAGACAAACATGCTGCTGCTTCCCAAGAAAGACAGAAACTCATCCTCTTTTGTTTTCATCCCTTTTCACAGTGTACTTCAGCTGAGCTGACTGACATTTGAATAAGCCCCAGGAGAATTATACCTAGGACGTTTCTACTAAATATTGCCACTGTAGTAGGAGGGTGCAAACGCAAAGGAGGTATTTGGAAGAGACTTGTAAACAGTTGCCTTGGTACTACCTAATTAGAGTGTTATATTGTCTGGTGGGATCCATTCCCAGGAATGTGCATAGCCTGGATTAACTTTTCTAGAGCCAGGGTGGTAGACTGTAAGCAGTCAAAATCAGGAAATCATTTGGAAATGGAGTTGGATTGCTTTTGAATCTTCTCCTCAGGGCTTTTTCACTGGTGAGCAGAAGAGAACTTGTTTCATCTGATACTATGGTAGCTGTGCCTGCATAAGGGAGGTGTCCAGGTTCTTTAGTACAAAAAATTGTCATTTATCCTCTCTCTGTGGGGTTGTTTGTGTGGAAAGCAAAATGGTCCAAAGAACCATCTCCAGAGGAAGATTTCAAAGCCCTGGGGTTTACTGCTAGGCTTGCTTTTGACCTGCTTGGCAATCCTGGCCAAGATAATTCTTCTGCCCTTGTTCATACTCCCTAAATTTGATTTTCCTGGTCCTGGGGTTCTGCAGGTAGGCACAGCGAGGCTCAGGGTAATACAAGCACATGGTAACAAGTCTAAGAAGGTTTCAGGGCCATATCATCTGGGTACCATCTGAAGCATCCCTCTCTCATCACTGCCATCAGTTCTTCGACAGACCTTTCCTACAGTCAAAATCAGCTTGTGCTTTGCAGCTCTTTTAAAATGTTCTTTTATTCTCCTGATCTATCATGTTTATGTCAGCTCCCATTATTCCTCCAGAGTTTCCTACATACAGCTATGGAAGGGCCAGCAGGTGAGTACGTTCTGAGCTGCATTCCTTCTTCAGCTGCAGTCAATGGCTTGGTACTTGAACAGAAAAATCACATGCCCAGCAGCTATACTGTCATGAAATATGGTAGATGAAGGTCCCTGAGTGCTCCAAAGGAAAAAGGATTCTGATTTTCTCCTCAGAATTCCTGGGAACTTTCTGAAAGTCTTTCCTAGGCAAAGGACTGCTGAGAAGGCAGATGCTAGTATATGAGGAGAGAGAGACGATGTGCATACAGGAGATACCCTGGAAAAGGAAAGGAACCGTTCTCATCCCTCAGCAGAGAATTAATAACACTGAGTGATCTTTCCTGTGCAAAGAATCAGACCCAACTTGAGATGTGTGAGCGATCTCATTAACACAGTCTAGCCACTTATTGCACACACTAATTGCTTATTTAATGATATTGCTATTTGGTTATTTAATGGCTGTTAGCATGCCTTTGCTCCTTCTTTTGTACATGCTTAAGTGTAACATTTTTAATTTAATGGCTTTGGATATTCTATTAGTATTTTAAATAAAAAGAAGAGAGGTTACAGATAGCTATTTGAATAAATTCTGGGATTCCTGAGATTTTGTTAAGTCTATTTGCTCAGTTACGCAGGAGAAGGATTTCCAGGTTCTGAAGTCTGAATGTACAGAGGGAAAAGTGCTGGGAACCAGCTCAGCCCACAAAACTGAGAGCAATATTTCTCTGGGGCTTCTGATAACCATCTTGTGAAAAATTCTAGGTGATGTAACTTCAGAAACTTTCCCTACTGTGCTTTTTTTTTTTTTTTTTTACATCTATAATGGCAGCTGAATTGTTGTTCAGTATATTTTAAGTGAAAAATAAAAATCAAAATGCAACCTAAATGTCATGCAGACTTGACACCACACATCTGTCTGTGAGCTCACCTAGCATAGTGTTCACTGGAAAGTTAATCAGTTTCATAATAAATTCTTCTATTAATGAGCAGCCGATTGGACTTGGTTTCTGTGAATTGACGTGTGTGTCCACCTGCCAGTTTCTGTGGCTTTAACCACCAGATTTTAGAAAGTTTTTCCTCTCACTCTCCTTACATCATTATGGAAAAAAACCCACACGAAGAACAAAAGGAATCTACCTAAGTGACCACACAGTGGAAACACTGAAACCAAATACCCTCTCCACAAAGTGATATCAAATGAAGCAAGTAAACAACCTGGAAAGAAAGAGATAAAACCATTCTTCTTTTCTCTTTCAATTTTAGTAATCTTAGATGTTATTTTCAACCACAGCAGAAATCAGACAAAAAGACAGATTTAAGCACCTTTCAAAAAGATGGGATGGGACTCTGGAGTAGTCACTCCCGAGTCACCCCAGCAAGAGCCGAGTCAGGCTCGGCCGCATCAGGCTGCATCCCGCGTCCCTGGGAGCCATAGATGGCAAAATTTGTGTTGTTTGCTTGCTTGGTCTGAAATGATTTCTTTATATTGGTGTTGAGTGAGTCACTAGCCAGGAACCGCACATCATGCAGACCATATGCAGGGAGCTGCAAAGATCTGACTCAGAGATGTAAATCTGTGTCGTGGTGAGGCACCGAGGGGCTCAGCCATTCTTTATTCTTTCCGCTCTTATTGCTGTCGTGGGGGAGGCAAAAAAAAAACCCAACAAACAACCCTTTTGTCATTTTGGGGATGTTTACATTGGGAGAAATCAATTTCTTCTTTGTGGTTGTGATCAGAGGCGTGTGGAAAACGTGCCGGAGCCTGGATGCTCCCCGGGTCAGTCGCCTACAGAAAAATCCCTGGAGGTCTCTGGCTCTGCACTGAGCGGCAGCGAGACCATGCGTGAATCCCATCGCTCGCATTCCTCTCGCCAGGACCACCCACATCCAGTGGGAGCTGTGGAGGCATGGAAATCATTTTGCTTACATGTCTCTGTGTATCTCGGAGTGTGTAACCTCACTGATACGAGAACCATGCTCAGCTTTGCTCTACAATCTTAGAACAAGCCACCGGCCCGGCTGGTCCTTAGCTGCTCAAGGATATCTCAGGAGGGGCTGCTAAGAGGTGTCCAGTGTTGCCTGTCTCCCATGTGAAGCCAGGGGGTTGATGGTGGGAACCACCTGGGTGGTTTTCCCCCAGCTCCTTGCCGTAGGGCTGCCCTTGGTGCCCAGCACCCGTCGGTCTCCCTCTAGGTCCCGATCCCACCCAGGCAGGACTCCACTCCGGTTTTTAGGACACGGCATATTTTGCTCATGACATATGGACTGGCTGGGGGTTCCCATCAAGAGATGGGGTGGATTTTTCTACAGGAAACCTGGATTCTCATTGAGAGAGCCTCATTCATCCAGAGCAAAGAGAGGAAGGAAAAAAACCTAACCCAGCTGCAATGCCTGCAGGCAGGCTCTGCTCTGCTATAAATAGACTGTTTATTTTACACCGATTTGCTGCACTGTACCACCAAATCCTGAAGCAGATTTCTTCTGGTGCAAGCTCTCCTCGCCTCACTACCTGTGCTGATGCTAGCAGGGTCTGCCTTGCTTTGTTTTGCTTTGATATGTGGAATTATTGTCTAATAATACATTCCCAGCTGGGATGCTGAGGGTGGAGGAAATGAAAGGTGTAAAGTGTTCACGCAGAGCGAGTGGCTTCTTCAGGTTAGCTGGAGTTGTAGTCTTGAGATGAGACCACAGGTGGGCATCCTGTTGACAAAGCCTTTATTGGCACAGGCAAAATTTTGGTTTTGCCTTTCCTGTACAAAATTGCCCTTTTGATCAGTTACAGAAACTGGTGCAGGCTTCAGCTGGACAGAAGAAATTTACACTAAAGAATTATTTGGCCTTTTAAATTTAAACAATTAAAAATGGGTCCAAGGAGCAGAGAAATCCTAAAAGAAAACATTTCTAGTGTCTTTTGTCTCATTCCTGAGGGCTGACAGGACTGCTTGAGGGCCCCTTCTGTTGCTTAAGGTTGACTCCTTGATATTGTGACTACTACTGAAACCTGTACAAGAGCTGCTTGAGGCTGGACCGTTGCATCATGCCTGTAAACTGGAGATGGATTTTGCATGACTCTCCAGTTGTGATTCTGATGTTACAGCATGCTCTGGATGTCTGCAATGGCTCCTGCAAGGAGTGCATGTTCAGAAGCTTTCCAGAGGCTAGAGCAGACAGAAGATCTTTATCTCAGTGGTGTTGTTCCTGGGGTTGTGCAGAAACTCGCTCGGGGCTTGCTGGAAACTTGGAGAATTCCAGGAGCATCCTAATTGTTTTTCTGCTTTTCCCTAACCCTCAAAAGCTGAGCAGACTCTATAATAGAGTGAATGCAGGCTGCACATGTCTCCTCTGTCAGGAAAGCCCATTAGTGGAGAATACACTAACTAACTACATCTTTCCCAAAATCATGACAAGGAGGTGTTAGCTCAAGGCTGGAAATCAGATGGTGGTTGCTGTGTCTAGAGGGATGCACAGGAGCAGGTACAGCAGCCACATCACGTGCAGGGCAAGAGGAGCTTGCAATTCCCATCTGCCTCCTTTCTCCAAGCTCCTGCTGCCAGCCCTGCTGGGCAAACTGGGATTTCACTTTGTCACTCTTGAGACAAGCAGCTGAAGGCTGGGGCTGCTTCCTGGCAGACAGGACACAGTAAAGGTTGGGTAAGAAACAAATGATGTGCAATGGCAGAAATAAAGAAGATGAGGGAAGAGCAGGAGCTACAGGTCTGGGCACAGTCATGCCTTCAGTAGGAATTTTGCAAGTCCCTGTCTGCATAGTGTTGTTGTTGATTTGCCATCTTTGATCCAGGTAAACAGGACTTGTGTGCACAATGAAAACAAACAAGCCAGGCTGGAAAATATCATGAGTCAATAAGGCTGTTTCAGTGCCTCCACCTTTCTTAACCCTGACTCAGCAAATGCTTAAGTGCTTGGCAAATCAAGGGAAGAGCCCAGGATACAAAGCCTGGGGTAGCCCAACCTCCATGCTGGGTTCCAACCACCTTCTCCTGTTTAATTAAAAGACCATCAATGCAATGTTTAAATACTGGCCATCAGCTTTGTGTTGTGAATAATTGCACTGACACTACTGGAAAACAGGTTCCACCTGAGCCTCACACTGACTGCAAAGGATCCTCCAAAACTAAATCTGTGGATCAGCAATACACTTTCTCACTTGCTGCAGAGCAGCAGCTCACTCCCTGTACACCTTCTCACCTCTTTCATGCAGATACCATCAGCCAGAACTTCATTACAGAACAGATATTTTCTTTCATCTGGAGCCATCTCTGGGGATGATGCAAAGTTTGGTTGTTTCCTTAAGTTTTCTGTGTTAGGCTTATAAAAAAGTGGAAATTTAAAAAATTCTTTGTATTTCACTTTGGCTGCATCACTTCCTACACCGTTTTTATGACGAAGCACTCATGCTTGTTGACATTAAGACAAGTGCTGGCAACTTCTCAGAAGCCTGGGAAGGACAACACATGTTGAAAGCTGCTCTGGTTGTCTTCTAGTGTGAATGGAAGTTGGTTAGGGTGGAAAGTTTTTCCTGAGCACCAACTCTGTCCTCTAACATGCTCTCTCAACCCTGCCTCAACACACCACTCAACTCTGCAGCCTGGCATGCTCAGAAAATTAACATTGAGTGCAGACCAGTTGCACACCGTGGCGGTGCTTTAAATTTAGTTCCTTCAATCTTTACTCTCTTCTCAAAATGTTCTCATCCTCTCCCTGGTTAAGCCTGAAAGGCCTGAAATCTCTGAGGAGCCTTTGACTTCTTGCAAACCTCTTGTTACTTTCTTTTTTTTTTTTTATTTAGCCCTAAGAACAGTACAAGTCAAACACACATTTGTCATTAACCTTTTTGTTTTAGCTGTGATGCTCTTCCCCACTCACTCAAGAGGCAACAGCAATGCTGAACCTGCATAGCATCATAGGTGAAGGTCCAGGGGAGCCAGGACAGAGACTCCTGTCACAGAACAGTTGTTCCCTTGTATCCCTGTTCTACTTCAGAAAATAAAGGAAGATGAGGCAGACTTATTCTGTATGGTTTTATTATCATACTTTTTTTTAATTGCATAAATTGAGTCATGCATGTAAGTGAGGAGTCTTAAAAACTTCCTTTCCAGTACCTGCATACAGTCCTTCCATGGCATTAACAGCCACTATTAGGATTATTAGGATAATGTCCAGAAAATCCAGCTATGAAATGGGATATCAGTGTCCCAGAAGCTGGGCAGACTCAGAGCTGAAAGGATTATCCTTGAATTCCCACCTAAATAACACAGTCATTTTCACTTGTTTGCTAGATTGAAAATATCTGCTCAGACTACTATTTTGTTTTCAAACTTGTAATAGAGAAAGTACTGGCTCAAATTAAATTGAAACAAACATATGTTTCTGTAGAATCAGTTAAGATCTTCCCATCACAAATTTGTTATATGTATTTTATTTAAATTTTTTTAGCCTATACCTGGGTCTAAACTGTAGCCATTGTTTTACCACCCAAGGACCCCTTCCCAGCAGAGAAAGAGATTGGGAAAAGGAGAGGAGAGCCAGGGGCTGAAGTGAAAACAGAGTTAATGAAACAACAAAACTGATACCAATGCTAATATAAAGTATAGAAAGTTATACTGAGCCCAGCCGAGGTACAGTGGTCACAATAAACAGGAAGGCAATTCTCAGGAGCAGGAAGAGGAGCAGGGTCAGAAATAACCCAGGAAAGAGCAGAAGCCTAAGCAAAAAAACTCTATCATCATCAATACCCCCTTTATACTGAGCATAATGTTTATGGTCTGTGTTACACCTGTAGCTAGCTCAGCTCAGCTGCCCTGGCTGCTTCCAAACTGCTAACAGCCTGCAGCCCATAGCTGGCCTAGGATTGTGTCCCAGCAAAATCAGGACAGTATTTTAGATATTCTATTTGATATATTTATTATATATCATAATAAATGTATTATTTAGGCTTGCATCCAATTGGGAAATATGAATACTAACATTCTGCATTACAGACCTCTTTATTAATCTGAAAATAATAAAAATAGGATTGTAAAACTAATGTTTATTAATTTTAATTTTTTTTTTTTCAAAAAAACTAGTAACTTTTCCAACTGGTTTGCATTTTTCCCCATTGACTCCTATGTTTCCAGATTGCAGCCATGGCCAGGGTCAGAAACAATAAAATTCAATGAGAAAGGACAATTCCCAAAGCTTTCTGAGCCAATATTATCTGCCTCAGAGGTTGGAATCAGTCAAATAAAGATCATCACGATATCAGAACTTTTGGTTCTTTATCCAAACAGCTGAGTGTTTTCCAGCTGGCCCATCACAGCTCAATAATCATATAGAGTTATATCAGTGATGCTCGTTCCTATTTCACAGGCTATAATAAACAGAGCAAAAATTAGATGAGGTTCCATTTGAGGTTAAATGTTTCCATGAGATAATAATTTCTGTTTATAACAAGGAAAAAAACCAAAAAGACTACTGGTCTATTTTTAAAACCTAATTTAGAGCTGGTATCCAAAATATCAGTTCACAACAGACCATGAATGAGACAGGATTATGCTTTCTTCTTCACAGTTCTAGATGTAAATGAGGGCATCAGGAGCCCTGTTGAGCAGAGGCTGAGGGAGAGGGAGCCACCAGCCTTTGTCTTGACCTTGTTGCAGTTGGTTTTCATTGTATTATCCCCAATGATTCTCATGATAATAGATTTTCAAGCCCACTCCAGGGCAGAGCCTTTACATCCTTGGGACACATTCTGGTTTGTCTGTAAAACTTGCAGTCATCCCAAGGAAAAAGCATCACATCCTTTTTTGTTTCCTTACAGTCACTTAGGGGTTTTACAGTCCAGCCCTGGGACCTCCTGCCAGTGCCATGGGGAGGGTGGAATGTCACTGGCTGGGACATCACCATCGTGCACAACCATGGAAAGAAAAACAGGGGAAAGTGATAATGTAGAGCTCATCCTGGGAGAGATGCAGCCTCCACTGCCAGGGAGCTCACCCAGGGCTGTGGGCACATGGGAATGGGCAACATCTGCCAAGGAGGGAAGGCTGTCTAATGGACCAGTAAATTTTACTATATGTCAGTGGGAACCTTCAAATAAGCATTTAGAAACATCCCCCCATTGATTACACCAAAACACGTGGCTGTCTGAAGCTGTAGGCAAGCAGGAAACTGATAGGGAGAGCAATGCTGCTGCCTAGCTTAAGGAAAGCAGGACCAAGGAGCTATCATTAATTGTACCTTAGCAGCATGTTTAAGGCTCAGCTGGAGTTTGAGTTGTGATGTGCTGGGTGCTGAGCAAATGCGCCAGCAAAACACGGTCCCTTGCTGTGAAGAGCTTCCCAGCGAGATCAAAGGGTGAGAGGTAAATGCATTAGTCTTGTTTTGCAGTTTGGAAACAGCAGCAGAACACTTGCAGATGATTTTCCCCAAGGTCCTACTAAAAGTCCAACATAAAGGTTGAGCAGACCTCTGAGGCTGCGTTCAGCACCGCAGTCACCTGGCTCTTCTCCCTACGTTGAGCTTGCAGCTGCTTTTCCTGCCCTCTCCTTGACTTCAGTAGATTTTTAGGGCACACAGAGAGTAAAACTTCCATAATTACAGGCACTGATGTGTTAAAGAGCACTCCAAATGCTTTCTCTGGTTTTGCATCAGAAAAAGAAGCCATAGTTTCTTCCTAAATCGTGTGGTTATTTAGGTATTCCTGCCTATGGAGCTGTACCTTCTGGTTTGATGCCATTGTTTGTGAGTGTAAGCTGCAGCCTTTTCTCAATGAGAAAACAATAAACCTAGTTGCTTTTGTTTCTTTTCACACACAGAACATTATACCAGCTGAAAAGTGCCTCTTAGAAACATAGCTTTGCCTGTGGAAGAGGGCTGTTGACGTTACCCTGTCCTCCAGCAGCTATAATTCATTGTGCCATTAAGATGGTGTCACAGGCTGATAGCAAAATAAATAGCTAGGAGAAAATGTTCAGTAAATTATTTTGCAACTTGAGTTTATTTAAAGTGTGTCTGTCCTTTAGCTTTCTGCCTCCTAAAATTTAGTCAAGGCAGCAAGGGCTGATCCTACCCTCCCTGGGGTAGACAGAAAGATGGGCAGGGAAACCCAGCAGGTCCCACCATGAGGAAGGAGACCTACTGCTGTCAACCCACCTGCTGGATGGAGCCCAGGCCATGGCACAGGTTCCCTCACTGCTCTGCAGGCAGCTCAGGCACGAGGTTTAAACTCATGCTGTATAGGAAAAATCTACACAAATGCAGGTGGAAACCACCTTTCCATCACAGGAGTGAAGAAATCTCAAATAGCTCCAGCAATCTGCACAAAACTCCAGCAAAGGGTCTTGGAGGGGAAGGTGAGGAGGAAGCACCCTTCAGGCTGTCGCTCTTAGGCATGTGTGTTTCTGCCAATTGCCTTTCAGCAAACCACAGAGACAGTTATTGAGTGTGCACATGAAAATCTACAACTCCGGAAGCTTTGTTGTCATAAAGCCAGATAAGCTCCAAAATGTGAAGCCAAGGTTTCAAAACCAGCCAGCCAGTCAGTGCTTTTTGAGAGTTTGCAATCTGGAAGCCCTGTCTCTAGAGACAAATGATGAAGCTCCTTTCTGCTGAGGAGGAGCAGAAGCAACAGGCTCATGCTCAGTTAAGGGCATGTGGTGCATGAGCTAAGGGGGTAACTTGGGGTTTTTCAGCCTGTAGGTAACACTACTGGGAAAATGAATATAATTAGTATTCCCCATGGTGTGTTTTCATTCCTCCTTCCAGTGAGATGTAGCTAAAAGAGACAATCTTATGTCAACACCTGAAAAACATCAGGAACTACAGGAGTTAGGGCTTCCTTCCAGAAAAATAAAGCCTGTTTGGTAGAGGGAAGGTTTCCAGGCAGGACATAGCAGCCCATTCCAACAGGCAATGATCTGAGGGAGGTAGGGAGGGATTTTGGACCTCTGAGCAGTGATTAAATCTCATGAGATGTGGCTTTGTTTTAGAGCAGACAGGTAACTGGGGAAGTCACACACAGCCCAGTTTGAGACTGGGAGATACTCTGCATCCTGGGCTCCGGGGTAGGTTCCCATCATCCCTGGCAGAATGGATATCTCCTATGGGCAGATTTTACACTTCCAGGTGAAAAGGCTCAAAGAGGTGGGAAATGGAAAAATCCTCAGCAATTTCCTCAGCTTAATGACTTTTAAATGGGATGGCATTGATTATTTCAGTGGTGAAATGTACTTGGAATATGGAGACAACACAAAAGCATGAATGAAGATTAACTCTTTTTTTCCAACCCTAGAGAACATTAAGAAGAGTTAGAAGGGTATTTGGAAATATTTTTAATAGTTTGGGACAACTAAATTTAGCTAAGCTGCAGCTAGGCCTCTCTTTATTACAGCTAGAGTTACTATGGCAACATGCTACAATTATTTATCGCCATGACGATCCACTGTAGATTTTTTAAATGCATTATCTATTTTTGTTTGCATTGTCATTCCTGCCAGGGGAGGGAAGACACCGATTTGGAGTGCTGTGAAATGGTCAACATTTCATCCAGGCAGTCACAGAGTGGAGGAAGGCTGGGGGAGATTTTAAAAAGAGCAGCAGCAAAAACCAAGACTAACAACTCAGGATTTCTTTTTTTTCTTTTTTTAATCTAAAATAGGTTACTGTTTCTGGCTGACAAGTGAATAGGAGCTTGTTCTTCGCCAGTCTTTCTCCTGACTGCTCTTTGATAAGCTGAGATACCAGAAACAAATGGGAATGAATGAAGTTCTGTGACACCCATGAACTGCTGTTATCTCTGCCGTGGAGAGAGGGAAATGCCGACGAGTTATATTAGGCAACTTCTCTAAGGTCCTATCACCAGGCAGCAAGAGGGACACGATTAAGACCTGCTTCCCTGGCCACGCTCTCCAGCGAGGCAGGAACATCACAATTACACTGCTGCTGTCACAACTGCTCTGCATCTCTATTATACATACCAGGTCAGGGGGAATTGCTGGGCCATCCCTAGTTTGCAGGAGAAAGAGAAGGATATCTGCTACCTGCTGCAGCTCCACTTGTGTAGCTGTGACAATACAGGTGCTCCACCAGCTCACTAATGCCTGTGGGCTACTTCTGTGTGCAGTAGGTTTCCACTGACCTCGCTCATCCTATATTACTGTTACAGAGTGGTTGTACCTGGATGCTCCAACCTGGAGATGTCTTGCCCTAGCAGAGGCACAGCAAACCTCCCTCCATCCTGGGGCATGGCACACAGGCAAAGCTGTGTTGTGCAGAAAAGACACCAGCCATCTCCCTGTACCCCTCTGTGAGAAGATGCTTGAGTGAAGCTGACATGCTTGAGGAAAGGATGGTGGATATTGTTATGGCACATCCAGCTAATGCTCTGATGATCTTTTCCAGAGTGATGGTTAAATAATCCGAAGGAGGGCTTGGAAAGGGCTCCCTTTGTGGCTGTCTGACTAATGAAAAGCCCTTTATATAATTCTGCAATCAAGAGCATGGGGCTGCTGGATGGCTAATTGGGCTACGAATGGGCTCCGTTTACCGGAGATTATGTAATTTACCATCCTGTCATGGTCTGCTCCCAAAACTGTGATTCTTTCTCCAACACTTACATTCCCAAAGACACAAGTAATGATGAAGTCTTGTGTCTTTGTATCTTAGGTCATGAACAGGAGTTTTACAGATGCAGCTAGCTTGGGTTAAACCTGATTCCCCAGTGTGTGAAGGAGCAGCTCCTCGTGTGAGATTTCAGATTTTTGCTCTTGTACAGCACATCTACAGGCAAAAGTGATGGGCACTCAAGAAATGAATAGACAAGCAAGTGAGAGTAATGGGGAACATAGTGGCTTGAACTGTATCCTGGCTTCTTTCTTATCAGTGGATGTCTCCTCAGGGCTTTGTACAACAAGTGAAATAAGAAAGGAGTTTGAGTGAAAGAAGTACCTCTCTGAAAAAGGTCATAGTGTGCAGAGACAGAAAATGTTACATTACCCATCCAAATGCTGGGCTGGCAGAGAATTTGCAGAGCTGCTGCACTTAACAAAATGCTAAAGAACACAGAAGTGTTACTTCTATTAAATGAAATGTTCAGGATCTGCAGACAAGCCATGACTGCCCACTAACAAGTGTCAGTGAATAGTGAAACTGGGGAGAAAAGCTCACCAGAGTTGACAAACACATCCTAGAGATGCAAGAGCCATTTTGAAATACCTCTGTACTCCTCTGAACCAAACCCACATCATCTAAATGCTTGAGAACATGGACTATATAAAAAAAACCCACAACCAGACACTCCTATAGAAGTTTTGAAATTGTAAACCAGCAAAGACCTCCTAAGGGAGCTCTTGGGTCACACACCTCCTGCTCCTCAGTCTAGTAGAGTAGATGGTGTTGGTGCCCACCTCTGTGTCTCCTGGTACTTTGTGCTGCAAAGCAACCTTACTGCTTGTGGGGGTGTTGGAAGCAGGTCTTTAGTCAAAAAAAGTAGGACACTGTTCTTTCCATTGCTCTATTGCCAAACATGCACCCAGAAACATGGAAGCAGAGAAGAGTTTTAACAACAGCCCCAGCAGTGACTCACCCCTTGGCTTCCTGGTCCTTTTTAGGGGTGAGGATCCACTTGGAAGAACAAGCACAGTGCTGCTCTGCATCCCTGAACCTGGGCAGCTTCATCCTCACCATTGCCCATCTCTGCAAGTACCAAACAGCTGTGATCAGGACAGCATTCCCTAGAGCTGGTGCCCACAATCTGCAGACTCAAACCTGTGTGTGGAAGATGGAGGGAGAGAGCAAAGGGGTGAAAAGGGGTGGCAATATTCCCAGTGGGATTTCACATGGATTTGGTAGGTGCTTAGCTTGCAGCATACTCCAGCTGCTGACAACTGCATGTGGAATAACAAAAAAAAGCCTGATCATCTCCAAAGCATGGTTTAGTCTTGCACTGAGATGTTAGAACTAGATAAAAGCAGGTTTGTGCCATGCTTTGCCACGGGTAACTCATCCCACTTCTCGGAAGGGGCTGTTGATCCAAGCAATGCATCCCCTGAAAGTAGCCATGGGACTTCTTGTGCCTGAGCAGAGACAGATGGACATTCCCAGAGGGTTGTGCTCTATTTACAAGACTATTTCCAAAAATCTTCAAGGAAGATTCTACTGTAGGTCAGCACTGCAAGACCAATAATCAGACTGAACAATATCAAAAAAGAGTAAGAGACACTGGCTTTCCAGTTCTGTTTCTGAGGTGAAGGTTCCCTACCTTCAGCACATGCAGTGGCACAGAAGCTCCTTCAGAGCAGTACGTGGTCCTTCTGCAAAGCCTCACACTGCATCCTGTGGCAAAGCAACTGAGATGCATGGCTGTAGCGAGCCCCAGAGTGCTCCTGCTGTCATGTCAATAGTCTCTGGGCAAAAAGAGTTTGGGAACTGCTGGTTCAGGCCAGAGAGGTTAACAGTCATTGATTTAATACTTTTTCTGCACCTTCCAAGGTTGAACCACCGCTGAGTATCACAGAATCACAGTAGATGCACTCTTTTGGTTTTTCCCTGCTTATATGAAGTATCAAATCCACTGATGCCTGCTAACAAAAGCCTGAGAAGCGTTTGCAGAAAGCCTAAGCACAGCCAGGCTCTGGGGCAGGAGTGCTTGGTGGGTAATGGTTGGGTTACACTGAAACCCAATCTCTTCTTCATCTGGCAGTGGAAATAGAACTGGAAGGAAAAGGAAAAGGCAGGATCAAAACTGTTAAGATCTCCAGAGTTCTTTGTTCCTGCAAGGGTCCATGAATGGAGAGAATAGGAACATCTCTGTTCATCACTGTTTGACAGCCTGAGGATGTGAAAGGTGAGTTAAAGCAAATGGGATTTCTCCCCGTTTTGACAGGTTTGATGCCAGGATGGGGACAGGGTGAGGGTACTCTGATGTTGATGTCCAGAGGAACATCTCATGCTCACCATGAGAAGATAGCTGCAGGACAAGCCCCCGCAAACAGGAACTCTGCAAGTCACTTCATCCCCCAGGTTATTCTGCTCCTGTCTGGGAAGCTGTGGATGTAGGTGGATTATATTTTATGAGTTTTGCAGGACAAGAGCAAAGCTATGAGGAATTAGGCCCTTGTTGTACTAAGCACTGCAAATATGCAAAGTAAAGGATAATATCTCTCTCCAGCTACTCATGATCTGGGCAAAGAAGAGGTGGGATTTCTTCAGGAAACTGGAGACACAGATATAGTCAGTGATCTTTCACAGGTGACACACACACTAGAGTTTTTTCTTTGTTCAGACTATTTACTGAGGTAAAAACCAAAATCCTGTGTGAAAATCAGACACATACTGTTTGGAAATCTGTTTTCTAAGAATTAAATTTAGTTAAAGTCCTGAGCCAGTCTTTTCAGGAACTTCTGCATCAGATGCAGCAGAACAGATTTAGTTCCAGGACAGGTCTGCGAATTACAGTGACCTCTCTGATGTTTCTCAAGTGATGAATTATTCCAAGGAACAACCTGGGCTATAGCAGCCCCTGTGTGGTGGTGGCAGGGTGAGAGAGGAAGACTTTTAAATGTTAATTAGTAGGGAAAAGCTGTCTCTGCACACTAACCACAAAGATCTCCGGTGATGGTAGGAGGCAAAGGAGAGCAATAGACGTTTCATTTGTAATGCATGTTTTTATTTCACCTTGGAGATCCACTCATTGATGGATTTGGCATGCAGATAATGAAACTGCATTGCTGTAGGGTTCCTGACTACAAGGTGCTTAAACACAAAACAAGCCCAAAGAAAACTTCCTGGCTGGGGAGAGGAAGCTTGGCACTTGGCAGGGATCACAGGAAGAGGGAGCAGGGAGGAGTGGTACCTGAAAGCAGGTGATACACAGCAGAGGCTGATGATGTGGAGTCCCCGGCCAGGCAAGGGGAGGGTGAAATGATAAAGGGAGTGTGAAGCATCCTACACAAGTAAGGCAAAAATGATGAGCTGGGTGAAGAGGGCAGTTCGACCTCACATGCTGTTTTCTATTCCTTTCTTTTTTTATGTTGATGTCTCCTAAGCAAATCCCACTCATGCACCATTGCCACCAAGCTGGGAGCAGTTTCCAGTCCTCCAGCTTTGCTTCCCATCACACACACCCTTTTATTAAGTGGACAGAAGAGCCAGGGCTCTACCATCTGCAGTTTTTGAAATGTGGCCAAACTGGGGGCATAGTTCTCCTCTACTCTGCCCCGGTGCCATACTTTGGACTGGGGAGAAGGAGGTGGGGAACACTGCCACATCAGAGCAGTTAAGGCTCTTGAGCTATCTGTGGTTTTGCTGGAGAGGTGATGTCCCAAATGCCACACCAATGGCCATCTGCTCAGAGCAGATCTTTGATCTGCATCTCTTCTTTGAGTTCCTCCACCAGGGTCAAACTCCTGTTGCTATGACGGTCACCTCTGTCCCAGGCTGTCCTATAAAGACCAATGGTGAGGTAATGCCACTCTCCACCCTGAGCCAGAGGGCACAGCTCAGCCATTTCTTGGGTTGCAATAAGAACCACCTACAGGCCCTCCTAAACTAGTGTAAATCAGGAATGACTTCATTGAGGTTAGATGGGCCAAACACAGTGTCAGAGAAGAGTGAAGCCAGAGGTTTATGCCTGAATCCTTCCCTCTAATTAAACTTAATTTTTAAAAATAAAATAAAATTTAAAATAAGAATAATAATTTACCACTGGGCAGAAGACCTGGATGATAATGTGTGCTGGGCAAGCGCAGCCAAAGGAGCTCACCTCAGGGCCAGTTGGCTTCAGTGGCTGTATTTTGCCAGTTGCAGGGAGTTTTTAAAGCACTTTGTGATCCCAGGATGAAGCGTGCTGTATAAATGTACCATTCCCTCCTACTGTTGTCTGTTTGTCAGTCCCTAGAGCACAGGCTGCAGCTTGCTTATTTTGTGTGGTTAAGAGGAACCACAGTTACAGCACTCCTGCATGTTTAACAACACTATGTCACAGTCCCTCTTGAGTTCCCTTCTCATCCTTCCTCAGGGCTATTTCTAATCTCCTGGACTGAGGTAGTTATCAAAATGCAGCACTGGTAACGCTCCATGCACCCCAGCTATTACAATCCACTGTGGACCAGCACAGCACCAGGGGGAGATGGGGACTCACATAGCGTTTAGGCTTTAAAATCATCCAGGTTTGCTTTGTTTATATTGATCTAAAGACTATTCCCATCTACTATATGCAAACATGGCAACAGGGAAAGGGGGAGAGAAAGGAGGGTTATGGGTGTAATCTGCAGAACCAAACACAAGGGCTATAATTAATCAGGTAATTGCAGTATTTGCATGGAGTGTCTGTAAATATTACCTCTATTTCTAAGTATAGTACTTTGGACCATGTATCTCACCATGAAACAAACCATCAAATAGAAAACACATCCACTTGACTGGAATATAACGAATATTAGGTCAGCCAAAATGCAAACTGACTAAATTAATTCGTAGCTGTGTACCAACTGATGTTGGTGTGATAATCTAATGAAACCTTGCAAATAAATATCCACTGGGGGAGCAATGCAGAGGAGCAGAGGGAGTGTGCACTGAAGGATTACAGGGGGGTTGTGAGATGACAGAAGGAGGTCCCAGAAAGCAAACAGACAGGAGGGGTGATCTCACAGAGCACGGGGGAGGATGCAAGGGCTGAGCAGGGGACCCTGGCAGTGCTTTGCACAGAGCCTTGGACCTCAGAGCTGCCCCTGAAGGACCTCAACTGGGACACCCACGGCTGGACTCAGCCCTCCAGAGCGATCGTGACGCAGGCAGAGGCTCTGTGGGTGGCCCTTGGCTCCCGCGGGGTTCTGGCTGCCCTGACACTGCGTCCTGCCGCTCTCCGGTAAAGCTGCCGGTTGATGTGACAGCAATTCAGAATGGTTTGAGAAAGGCTGTCTCCATCCTGTGAGAAATGCAGAGCTAAACGAAGGGGTTTGGCTACTGCTTTAAATACTTGTTTCTCCTGGGGATGAGCTGGGCTTCCTGAAAACTGAAACTCTGTTTCTGATTTTCATATCTCTTCATTTCCTTTTTTGTTTGGGCAAGGTCAAAATGATCACTGAAGCAGTTCATCTGGGGAGCCATAATATGTTGATCCCAATGGGAACCTTGGGGCAGAATGAGCTGGTTTTGAAAGGAGAAAGGGCCCAATTTCTGGCATGAGGGGCGTGCTGCCCATCGCTCCTGCACACATTGGATAGGATGATATTTCTACAGAAAACCACAGCTAAGAGATAGGCTGCTCAGGCCAGACCCTGAGCTGTGCAGCAGAGCTCAGGACCACCCTCTGGCAGCAGACCCAGAGCCTCACCATCCAGCCACACAGGGCTTTTGCTGGGAAACCCTCCCACAGCACTTACGGTCACTGGGGTCTCACACCACTGCGATTATGGCAAAGAAGCTGTACAGGTTGAAGCCTTTCAGCAGCAAGGATGAGTGACCCATGAGAAATGCTGGTGCTGATGGTGCCATTCCTGCTCAGCACCCCGTTGGCAGGTGGGGTGTTCCACCCTGCAAGAACTGGGAACCAATCTGCCTCTGAGTTGCCACATCTTCCAATGCAAACCCGACTCCTGCTGTGCCACGAACAGTCCATGAGCAGCTACAAGGCACAAGGTGCCTCGTCTCAGGACAGTCTGCTTTCTGCACTCCCCACTGGGAACACACTTTGATGTAAATCCCAAAACTCAGCTTCAATTTGGGTAGCACAAAGAAAGGAGTAAGTCAAAGCATGAGAAATTTCTAAGGAACAATTTGTGCTACTCTAGCAGTTCTCCCTGAAGAGCTATGCACACATCTTATCTCCAGCTCAGCACAAGTGTTTTGCAGTGGCTGGAGCTGCTGCCCCATGGTCACAGTGGTGAAAGGGGAATCCCTCTGACCCAAAAAGTTCCAATGCTGTGTTCCCAGGGGGAAGCACAGTAGCTAACTTAGTGATGTTGACATTAGAGATGCCCTTGAAGTGGGATTATAGGACACACACTGAATTTATTGGGTGGTCTACTAATTTGCCCACATGACATGTCATGGGACTGACTGCTAAGTTTACATCAGCTATTCACAGGAATATCAGGTGCACTTTATCAGATTCAGCATTAGTCATCTCAGAGTGAAACGGCAGAGGACCAGCTGTGAAGGGCTAATAAAGTAACAGCTATAATGATAATGGATAGCACTAAATGAGAGTCATGTTTGGGGTGTTTGATATCAACCCAAATCCAGGCAGAGTGGAGTTAGATGAACAAGTGGTGGAAAGCTCAGGCAGGGTCATGCCAGCACAGACCCAGCAGGAAATGCTCAGCAGTTGCAGCCATCCATATTGGTAACCTAGCACTGGTCCCACCAGGAGAGCCTGGAGCAGAGGCCACAAAGAAGGCTCCAAGTTACCTCTGCTTCTCCAGTATGCAGAGGATGTTTGTGCAGACCAGTGCTGGAGGAGTGGTGCAAGGTTCTTCCTGCAGCTCCAGGACTTGTTGCTAAAACATTGAACAGGTAGAAGAGCAGATGACTGCAGCCAGGAAGGGGGAACTGGGCTGAAGGTTGAGGAGCAAACAGGCTAATTCCAGGTATTGGGTCCATGGTGGGATGGGCTGCAGCAGGGGAGAAGAGGCAGGGCAGGGAAAAGGCAAATACGCACATTCAGAGACAGGCATAGCTGTGAGGCTGCACTAAATGCATCTTCTGCCACAAACCAGGGGACCCAATATTAACTCTTGAACTCATGATGATGAGAAATACCCTCCCATATAACCATGGGGTGAGATAAACATCAACATGGACCAGAAAAAAAGCATTATGCACATAAGGATAGAGAGAGAAGGAACTGAGGGGCTTTCTCAGCATGAATGCACTTAACCACCCAACGTGTTACTGTCCCCATGCATCCTGAGGGACCACCATCTCCTGGTGGTGCTGCTGCATTGTACCTGATGGCTGTGAACACCCCTGACAGCTCCAGCCTCTACATTTACCCCATTTGGCACAGGGGACTTGTTAGGTAAGCACTGTAGCTGTGTTCCCAAGGTGGCCCTGGGCGTGGGCCATAGGCTCTCCCTTCCCCCAGGCAATTCGGGTGCTGCCCAGCAAGGTCTTGGAGAATTTCTCCCCTCCCAACCGGCTCTGGCACCAGCATTGCCATAACTTGAAGAGCAGGAGGAGGAAGGAAGCTCTCCTCCTCCTTGCCTTGCTGCTCAGACATGGGGGCAGGGAAGGGAGAATGCTGCGGAAGGGCTCTCCAAAAAGTGCCTTGGAGGCAGAGAGAACCACCTCTGTGCAGAAGCTTGCCTGTGCCAGTCTGGGCAGAGTCTCTCATGACATCAGCTCACAACTGGCTTCACAGCAACACACTGCAGGAGACCCTGTGCATGTTGCGGAAGGAACCTGCTCCTGGCCATGGCAAAGGCATGCTGCAAACCAGCTTTCTGCCCAGCGACTCTGGGACATTGTTCACTACCCAAATCCCAGTCAGAAGCACAGGAGCCTTTTCTGTGTATATGAAGATGGTCTTCATCTTAAGCAGTACTGGTCCAATAAAGACTCAAAGCACGCTGGAAGTGATTTTTTTTTGATAATTGGGCATTTTATATCACTTTAACCACTCCCTCACCCTCCACCCTTCCCATTTAAACTGCCCCTTTTACCCACTCCTGATCTATGCAACAGCAACCAAGGTCCCTGTCCTGGGAAGCAGCATAGTACCAGGTCTGTTGGGCTGATGGTGATCTGAGGGAGCCTCAGAAGCATTGCTAGGGTTTTACAGCTGTGCTGTACCCTAGGCTCACTCAAACAGAAGCAATCCCAGGAAAACTGGTTTCATTCTCTTGATTTTCAAAGCCCTTCCAGCCTTGCATTTCAGCTGGTCATCAAGTTGAGTACAAAATGGCACTTAATTAACCTGGCTGTGAGCATCTGCTTGTGAACATGGCCACTCAGACCCTGCTTTGGGGCTGTTTCCTAAGCACAGGAGAATTCAGACTCCTACCCCACAGTCCTTGCTGGGCAGGAGGCTCTTCGGGGAGCAGTCAGCCCTCGTGGTCCATGGCTGCCTGCCAGGGAACCAGCCCTGCCTGGCTGTGGGCTTGTCTCCCTACAAGCCCACAGGAGCCCAGGACAGGTGTTTTTGCTGCTCTTGGTTGTGGAGGTATTGCAAAGTGTGGGAGGGTGCCGGAGACTCTGTAATTATAGCTTGTGAATTTAAATCCCACAGTTTGCAGGAGTTCTGGGATATTTCATGCAGTGTAAGCTCAGCAACACCTTCCTGACAACATGAAGACTGGTAAGTTTTTTGCCTCCCTGTAACAAGGTGCAAGCTTTCACTCATTAACCCTTACACAACCACAGACTCCTCTGTGCCTTCAGTAAATTATGAGGACAAGGACAGAAAAGAAAGAAGAAAAGCTGTAAGAAAACACCCGGAGACACCTTTAGTGACAGCAGAGCTCACTGGAGGTCTTGGCTCTTCCTGGTTGCCTGCTTGGTTTTGTTTCTGCCTCTAAGCATAAAGCAGTAAGTAAGGTGAGAGGTTCATGTATTCACTTCGAATTTTCTTCACCTGATTTAATCCTTCCTGTGTACACAGAGGCACAGTTCCTATCACTCTGCATTAACCCCACCTCGTTCTTATCTCCTTTTTTTCAAAGCATTCCCTTTAGTTTGGAGGGGTTCATACTAGGCTCCTAAATTCAAGGACATCATCTGGAGATGGGATGCTTCACTCTGCATCTTGGTTTGTCTCTCACAGGGGAGAGCCGCAGGGCTCCACAAGTTGCTTGCTAATAGGTGTTAAGTGCTTGGAGAGGTTAATGATTTTTCAAGCAATGAATATTAGTTGTGCACGTTGTTTCAGCACTGCTAATTATCTTAGCATATTTATTGGATAAGTATATCTGTAGCCTCCGCTTCAGAGGCAACACTCTTCCTTGTTTGTTACCTGCAGCCTCAGCAATGCTTTCATTCACCCTCCTGCAGCGCAGTGCTTCACCTGCTCCCCTGATTTATGCAACTTTTCCCCCTGCCTGACACACATGCCTTCACACCCAGGTTTGTACATGCAAATTGGGGATGAGGTGTGTGGAGAGCAGCTGTGTGCAGCACGGACACCCTAGGCAGGTTTTGCTCACCTCCTTGGCACCTTGGAGTTTTAAGGCCAAAGGCAGGATCTCTCTAACTCCACCAAACCCCTCAGTGAGGTGATGATAATTGCTGCTGATGTTTCCGTGCTTTCTGGAATGTACTTAGCTTTGAAGAAAAATAAAGCCATTCCCATCTGTTGCTCTGTGCAGCAGAAGGAAAGGAGGTTGTTGGTCACTTCTCTGGGAGGGTGGCTTGCCCTGCAGCTGTCGCCAACTTCCTCGACAGTCTCCAGCAGTCTCTCGACTTGGTTCCTGCACAGCCTTCCCCCAGGAGCTCTGGGAGCTTGGCTGAAGTTAATTCCCACAGACTTGTGACAACGGTACTGAATTACACACCTGAAGTATGCAGAGGCTCAGGCTGCCCCGAGTGTGAAAGTCCATCATTCACCCTCTTATCATAACTCTCAGAGCCCATCTGCTGTTTCCTCTGGAATAATAAATATACCTTGAAACAGAGGTTAAAACGGGGCCAGGGAGGGCTGGGAGCACTGGGGCAGGCAGCGACAAGTTCATGTTGCTCCTTTTCCTCTCTCTGTGTCAGCAGCAGCTCTTCCTGCTCGAATGCTGCCCCGGGCCTCGGATGGGGATGTGGGGGCAAATATCTTTGGCCTCTCCTGGGTGAGGTGAGCACGAGGAGGTGACAGCAGGGCAGAGGCCATGGTGAGAAGATCTTCCCTGACCTGGTAAGGAAACCAGAGAGATGGGTTGCAGCTAAGTAATGTCATTGCTTTAAGTATTTTACTCTCCTAGTCTTAAATGGATGGAGGTGATCAGCAGATGCAAAGTCTAACTGTAGAGGCAATCTTCCCCATTCTCAAAACTGTTTGTAATTTGGGTTTTTACATTCCTGAGTACCACTGGGAAATGTTTCTGAGTAAGATACCTGTGTGACTAGTAATCATTCACATGTATTTGGGCATCAGCTTTTCTAAAACTTGGAGAAATTTAGTCTCTTCACATCTCTGCTCCTCTGTTTAAAGTGATTGTGAAGTTCAGATATGGCTCTGGGGAGAGAGAGGGGCTGGTAGACAGACAAACAGACCACAGAAAGAAGTAACAGCTGGCAACAGGCCAGCAATGGGTGAGCAGTGGTGAATTCTGCTGGTGTGTGTGCACATCCTTCTGGGTGGCTCTTAAATACACTCAGAGAATGCACAAAAAGAAATATCTGAACTTGAACTTTCCCCTGATCTAGGCATGAGCGCTTCAGACTGGTTAGTTGTAAGAAAGAGCAGGAAAGCTGGGAGATGTTGGGAGTTTTTTTCAGTGTGGCATGATTGTAGCAAGGTCATGACATAGATAAAATAGATATATAGATATTTTCCCCCTTCATGGCTGGCTTTGGCTTTCATTGCATTTGTGAGAGCAGAGCAGCAGGTCTGAGCCTCCTGCCTGATTGTAGCTCTGTTGACATGAGTTGTGAGACTCATAGGAGTGAGAGCAGAGTTTGACCTCTGGCTTTGAAGTATCCTTGTCCCAACAGATTTATCACTGAGGCCACACGAAGACCTTGAAAGAAAGGAAGCAGTTCTGTTTTGCAGCCCTTTCTTCCCACAAGCTTGTTTGCAGTTGTCCTTTTATTATTACTTTAGCTCCAGTGATTACACATGTGGGGCCCTTCATGCTTTGAGGTCTTTTTGCTTTGTCAGAATCTTAGGGCTGTTAATGAAAAGATTCTTCACAAGTAAAAATCACTTACTGAGTGGGTTTAGCTCCTTGTAGACCTGGTATTAGGTTTTACTTGGTGAGTCGTAATTAGGCATTGCATAAGGACTGGCAAGTGGGAGGCAAAGGGTTACAGGCAAACGCTGGGGAAAGGAAAGATACGTATCATTAAATAAAAATGTGACCACCCATGATTACAAGTGTTGGAGTCCTCCTTTTAACAAGCACACACCGTACTTTCATTAACCCGGGCCTGCCTGAATAGCAGCCTGTCTGGCTGAGCGGGCACTGATTTTGTCTAAGCTGTCCCTAATGACAAAGACAGGCCACCTACCCTGAACTTTTCTCTATGACTTGATTCTTCAGCAGTGCTCAAGTGTAAATAAACTTGTTTACTCCCATCAGGATGGTAATGATAATGAAGCCTTATTTGTTTCACCACAATGACAAAGTAATTTGTGCCTAGCCCAAGTGGAGGAAGGGGGTGGGCAGAGTGCAGTTCTGCTGTATGGTGTCTCCATAGGCAAAGTTGCTGCAGTCAGTGTTTTGCTTATGCTCTTCATTGTGTGCAACAGGTCAACGAGGGAGAACTTCGCATCCTGAGGCTCGGTTATAGAGCACGGGCTGCAAAGGGAACGGCAAAGAAAACAATAACAAGCTGGGAGCACAGTGAGGAGTCAGAGAAGCCTATCTGGGAGGGAGAGAGTGACTAAGTGAGAAGGGAGTTATCTGGTCAGACATGTGAGTCACTATAGCAAATGTACAGAGCAGCACAACCTGAGGTTTGGTTAGGTTTTTTCCATTCGCTGGTATCTCTGAAGCATTAATGAATCACAGCAACGGCAGTGAGAGGAGGTACAGGAACTGGAAGGGGAACCTCAGACTGGACAGGCAGATTGTGCAGCTTGGTGGGTACTGCTAAGGATTGAGGAGAGAGGCTGGAAGGGGATGAGGCATCTACAGGGAAGAGGAGGATGAAGTGAGGGTGTGCTCACAGGTGACTCAAGCTGACCTAAGACTACTGTGACAGAAAGGGCCCCTCCTGCCTGCACTCATCCTGCTTGTGTCCCACTGACTCTCCCTTGCCCAGGGCTTGGGCAGCCTTGCAGGCCATGACTTGCCAAAGATGGAAACAATTTTCTGTGGTATGGTTAGTCCTCAGCTGATTTCACCAAAGTGGAGGAAGTATGCATGGAAAAAGATTTGTTTTAAACGTTGAAACAAACAGTCCAAAAGTGGCTTTTGTAGTTGTTACTGGAACTATGAGCAGAGGTGGGGTAATGTGGTCCCCCAGCTCATTGTACCCATAACAAGGCAGGCAGAGAAGATTTAGTTTGTGTTTATTATTTGTAGCTTCCTGAAAAAAAACACAATCCTTTAACTGAAAAGAAAAACATAATTTAAAACAAACAAACAAACCAACACCTCCTAAAAAAAAATACCCAAACTCAAACCCAAACAAATAAAAACCAAAACAGAATTGAAGGAGGGAAGGAAAAAGCCAGCCCAGACAAAATACCCATTGGCAGACTCCTCAGGAAACCTAGTCAGCAGTTGCAGAGTCCTCTGCCAGAAGCTGGAGAAGATCTTTTAGGGGACCCTCCCTATGGGTTCTCCCACATGGAGGAGCAGACACAGAGGAGTGAGGGATGGAGAAAATAGGACTCAATCCATAGATGCAGAAGTACCCAGAGCAGTGCAGTGATTCCCAAGTGTTAATGGGTTTAGCAGAGGTTTAGGTGGGGCTGGAGAGCAGCAGATACCTGCAAAGAGTTGAGACTGTTGGTGGGGAACAGAAATGCAAAATCCCTTAGGCTGTAGTTTGTTACACTCCTTGAATCACAGTCAAGCAAGTGGTGGTACTCTGCCACAGCATGGGGGTGCAATCTACTCCAAGCTACACCAGAGAGCTCTGCGCTCACACCTCTGAGGTCAGGAGCAGAAACTGGCCTCCTAATTGCTGCTGGATTAAGTGGATATACACCCCTGAAATGGCTGACTATTTTAATAGCAGGAAATAGTCTATCCTGACAGAGCTTTTTGGGTGGTGATCCTCACATCTAAGGTGGTAGTGGATCCCCAGACCCCTCTGCTGTGCAGAGGGCTGTGAGCTCTCACCTGCTCTGTCCTGCTGGCTACTATGTCTAGATATGCACAAGAGCACAGGAACCATGTGGTGCCATTTCTGCTTAGGAATTCCCTCCCTTTTGCCTGTGTAATTCAGACTATTGAGCTTTCCAGAATGTATTCCCTGTCTGACTGCAGTTGCAGAAGTTTTGCTCAGACTGCCCATCAGTGTTGAGGTAACTCTCAGCAGCATGGACATGTTGGGAGCAGAGCTCTACTCGAGGCCATCATTCCAAGAAGACCTCACTCCCTTATTCTGGCTTCCACCAAGCACAACGAACACTCACAGCAGTGACTCCAGGGCAAAACAGAAACAGTTAATCTGAGGTAATAACACTTTGCTCCTCTATAGCACCTTCTTCAAGGACCTCGAAGTGCTTTTCAAACATTAATGAATTAAAGCTTTGCAGCTCTCCTGATGGAAGTGAAAAAGAAGGTGAAACACAGCACAGCAATGCTACATAAGCTGGAAAACTCTCTAAATTGTTTCCATGGGGACTGAAGCACAGCCCTCTCGGCTAACAGCAGCGGGGATCAGCCCACCCCTCCGAAATGCCCAGGGAGCCAGAGCACACTGCATGTCTGATGGGAAATGGAGACAGGGAGAAGTGAGGAAGTCTGGCTGGGAAAAGACCTTTCTGCTGAGGAACATGTTTGTATAACTCCCTCTTTCTGGTCAAAGATGCCTGAAAAACAAATCACTGAATCCTCCTGAGCAAGCATCTGATCTAACTCCTCTGAGAAATGGTTTGCCTGAAGCTTCTTAATTTGCAAGAACAAGAAAGTCCAGGCAAGCTGAGGAGCTGTGCATGCAGCTTAGCTTTAAAACCTTCCTTGTGCTGCGCAATACACGGCTCTGTGCTAGCATCAAGGCACATGGCATCCCTAATGACCTTGTTTTCCTAACTCATCCCAGACAGCACAGCACAACACAACACAATGCCCTTCCCCACACCACCTCTGCTCTTGCTCAGAAATAACAAGGCAGCCTCTGGCACCACCTCACGCACTTCTTTGAGGACTTTCACCCCACGCCTGTCTCATTTTGACACTGTCTAGCAAGGAGAACCTGACAGGAACCCTAACACAGGGAAGTGCAGGAACCACATTCTCTGCACAAGCCACCTTGGCTGCATGACTAAAGATGGAGATCCCCTTAGGCTAAGGAGCAACTGCATCTACAGCCCCAAAATCACACTATCTTAATACCTCTTCCCTTTCCAGTGGTCTATCCAGAGCCAACTGGTCTGCTTGCCCTCACATCTGCTGCAAGCGAGCAGGGTTGAGTTTCTGGGCTTCCAGTTCTGCATCCTTCAACGGCAATGCTGCGGGCTTCACCTGCAAAGCTGAGGCTGGTCTCTGGGGAAGAAGTATGTGGAGAGCTCTGATGTTACAAAAGATCCCAGAGCAGAAACCAGGTGATCATTGTTTTGGTTCTTAAGGTAATTATGCTCCAGTGTTGCTTCAGATACACTGACAAAGGTGAGGTGAGGGCCAGGTGACTTTTCACTCTCTGACAGGCTTAATATGGGAGAAGATGGTTCCAGGGCAAAAGCTAACATTTGGACTGGGATTCTGAAACCTGAAAAGACAAAATAATTGTGTGAACAACAAGAATTCATCACTTCAGTGTGGCTAAACATCAGTTCCTAATTCAGGTTTGTTTCATCCAGTGAACTGGAATAATTATTATAAAATGGTAGATCCAGCTTGCTTCATAGGCTTTCCAGTACCAAACTAGAGGTAAATCTGAGAAGCACCAGTAAGTAAATGAAAAAGTCAGATAGATTATTAGGAATTAGTGTAACACACATAATAAGCACTGAGATCAATAAAAATATCACAGTACAATTTAATGGTGGAGGTCTATTAGAAATTATTCAGTTATTTATATTTTGAAATTGATTATCACAATAACTGTCTTAGAGATGTTCCTGTTGTTAACTCTCAAAGCCTTAAGTGGGACAAATGGCTCAGGTTATCATTTGTTAAAATAACTCCTTGTAAGGCTTTTAAAGCTTGTAATTAAATATTGTCCTAAATGAGGATGCAAGGTTAAGGGTCACTATTGCTGGAATCAAACTTACCTTCTTTAGCTGGTTGTCAAAACAGGTAAAGGCACTGGGGGAGGAACATTAATGTTTGTCCTGCAGATCTAATGTCTTGAACTTTATACAAGTCTGAGATGAAACTGGGTAGATCTGAGATGGTCTGTCCCACCACTGCTTTTTAGAAAGCTGACAATAATTTCATGGCTTGGTAAATGCACTTCTTTGAGCATGAAGAAAGTTAAAATCTCTTCCCTGTGAAAACAGGTAGTGTGTTCCCAGCCAGGACAATACAAAGGGCTGAATGAGGTGCGAGGAATTTGGGGGAGAAGAGGTTGTATCAACATGTGGACTGAAAACATTTGTTTTGAAGGTTTAACCCAAGCTACCAAAGCTAAGAGGAGATGAGAAATCAGCCTGGCCCCTGCCAGCTGCCCTTACTGGACCCTTCTTGCCCTGTGATACTGTGCCATGGCTCCAGGTGAGGTAAGACCCCCAATGTGGGAAGTTCCACCCTCTTCCAAGAGCACCAGGGCTTTTAATCTTACATCACAATTACAGCTGATGCTAAGCCATGACCAAAAGATTGTGGGGACACAGGAAAGCAAGATGATAAGGTTAATGTTAGAGGTGATGTACCTGTATGAGCAGATCTACCACTTCTCCCCTCCTTTGCCTGCACACACACCCAGCTGACAGGCAAGGAGAAGAGTGCTGTTGCTGAGGCACTTCTGAATATTTTGGGCCTGATTAAATTCTGAGTGCAAACGCTCTCAGCAGTTTCCTTGCAAACAACCTGCTGTTAAAAATATGATCAACAGCCTCTCAGGTGTGTTTTCCAGAATCTAAAATAGCCCAGCTGTGGTGCTGCCCTTCACAAAACACCAAAACACGGTTGGGAGGCCAGGAGGAGGTTAGAGGCCAAAAAAGTGTAGAAGGCTAAAAAGGAGAGGGAGGATGAAAAGGAGTGAGAGGATGAAAAAGGGCTGAAATAGAGGTGCCAGGCCAAAACCAGGTTGCAGGCATTAAAAAATGGTGGCAGACTGAAAACAGGATTACAGAGGAAGGAGGTCAAAAAGGCTGGGAGACTGGAAAGGGCTGGGAGGCTGGGAAAGGTGTAGCCAGCTGAAAAAGGGACTGGGAGTTTAGGAGGAGTTGGGAGGCAGAAAAGGAGTTGGAGACTGGTGGTGGGTGGGAGGCAAGAAAGGAGTGAGAAACCAAAAATTATCAGAGTCCTGGAGGCAGTGAGGGCTGCAAAAGAGTTAGAGGTCATGAGGGCTCGGGGTCCCAAAAAAAGACAACAGGAAGCCCAAAAGTGCTTGAGTCTGTTAGGGAGTTGGAGGGCAGCAGGGGGTGGGGGGTTGAACAAGACCAGGATGCAGTTTTCCCAACAGCTCCTATGTTGCAGCAAGGAATTTCTCATCCATGCTAGAACTGTGGGATATAAATCAGAAAAAAAAAACAAAACCAAACACCAAAAAAGCCAAATGATATAAGAATGAATCTCAACACCCATGTCCAGCTTCTGAAATCAGTGAAGGAGAACATCACAGTAAATCAGGACCTGGCAATAACCACGTGGCTGCTCAGCTCTGATCACAGCAAGAAAACCAGAGAGGGGCTCAGCAGGAGAGCTGTTTCTGATGGCATTTATGGGCCTCTCAGCAATCGGGAGGAAAAATCTCCTAGTAAAAAGCTAAATGAAACCCTCTAACAACACCCTGAGATAACCACATGAAAGCCTAATTCCAGTCTGGTGGCCTTTTGTCAGGGATCTGCCAGTGGAGTGTGAAATGTCTCATGCTGCAGGGAAGCAGCCCAGGTTGCACCCACACTCCTCCCTGGGCTGCTCCTGGAGAAAACAGGGTGTTTAAGCAGACATAACAAAACTGTTTATATCCTAAAGTGTTCTTTTACACTTGGGAACTAAGACTGTAGCCTCAGCATCAAAGATAACTTCATAATAGCCTTTTAGTGGAAATAACCCTTATTTACACAAAAGTTCTATCACTAAGCTGAGATGTAAAATAAAAGCAGGAGATATTACTCATAATGCACCAGAAAAGCTGATTCCATACAAGGTGTTTTTAAAAAACTTCTAAAAGCAGCAATTTCAGGTTAGAAATCATAGAGAAAATCTTGGACCCATTGAAGTCAGCACAAGCAATTTCCTTACTTGTGTTATGAAGAACCTTTTAGCTTATGAAAGCCCAGCAGATTTTCTGATTTAATTTCTTCTTTATCATTTATTCTCTTTGATTACTTTCTGTATGTTTCAGCTGGACAGTACAAGCAGGGGTTTTTTTTTCTGCTCTTAAACTGTACAATTCCTATGCCCAAGAATAGTGAAGACAACTACCTGTCCTTTCAATTTATTTAACAAACAGACAAACAAACAAACAAGCCCAAACAAAAAGCAGCCAAACCAGATGGCCTTTTTCCATAGCCCCAAACCAGTGATATTAATTCTCTGTATCTTCCCCATTGCTTTTCTGAAGTGACCAAAATTAGGGAGTTAAATTATCTCATGTTGTTCCTCCAAGCAGAGAAATGCTGACATTTCACAGAATCATAGAACAGCTCAGGTTGGAAGGGACCTTGAAGATCATCTAGTTCCAGCCCCCCTGCCATGGACAAGGATGCCACACAGCAGATCGGGTTGCCCAGGACCACATCCAGCCTGGCCTTGACATCTGGAAGGAAACCACTCTCTATTTCAAGTAAGTCACAAACTGCACCTTGGCTATTTGGTTAACCAGAATATATCATTCAGTTACACTCCTGGGTATTGAAGGGTATTAGAGAATGAAATATAAGAGAATTAAACCACAATAACATAAGCCATGATGTTCATTCCTCTCAGACATACTTCTGTACACTTTTCCTCCATACTATCACAAAATAGGTAAAAAATAAAATCAAAAGTCCCATGATAGAACAGATTTTGATTCTCCCAAGACATTTCCACGGAGCACTTCTACAAGGTCTATAGTACAGCCCAGCCCAGCCCCTCCCACATGTAACTCCCTGGTTATTGCACATCCCACAGCAAAGCAAATCTCTATGTGCCATCAGCTTACCATCACGGCAAGTGTTGTACCTTCTAAGACGCAGATTCAAACTGCAGGGAGCTGGGATTGTCCTCCATGACATAGATCTGATAGTCATCTTTGTTTTCTGTCCTGAACTGCCACACAGAATCACAGAATGTTAGGAGTTGGAAGGGACCTTGAAAGATAATCTAGTGCAACCCCCCTGCCAGAGAAGGTTTCCCTAGACCAGGTCACACAGAAGTGCATCATTAAACTATCTACAGAAGAATTAAAAACACTCCAAAATCCTATATAAAAAGTACATTGATAAATATAGTCATGCTTGCAATATTTATTCATTGAAGTAATGTTTAAGGAAATTTGGGGTTTGCCTCTGGGGTACAAAGTTTTCTTTGATTCATTCTGTGATGGAGTTGAATGCTTTTACAATAAGCTGTATTATATTTTTCTTCAAATTTATACCTATTTTTAATACATCACTGGCATTTTAAACAGCATAGTCTCGTGGTATTTCCACTCAGTTCAATAGGGAATTTAAGTGGAAAAGAATAAGACAACTTTTCTTGAACTCTCAGTGGTCACAGAGATGACAGACCAGTACATATTAATCTTGGCGTTTACTTGGTATTGCAAAGAATGAAACTATGATATGATTCTCAGCTCAGAATTTGGATCAATATCTCAAATGTTACTCTTTCAGGAGAAATAGAAGAAAGAACTGTCATGCCACATTCTCAGAGCAATTTAGGTTCTCCATGACACAGATCTATCTGTTAGTCATCTTTATTGTCTGTCCTGAAAGGGGCCTGGAACACGAAGACCATGTCAGGATCACTTAATCTGCCTCACAGAAAGATTTTAAATCTTAATTAATTAATATTTGGAAAGAGTTCTTTAGCTTTTTGGACAGCAATCCCCACAGGGATCATCTTAAAAGAGTCAGGAATCATCTGCTTGAGCAGCCTGCAGCTCTCAAAGAGCTTCAGAAGTTTGTGGGAATGTTACATACTTGCTAAAACACTTTTTTCTTGTTTTTGCCTCCAAAGCTTCTTGCTCCATCCAGTGAAAAGAAGTATAAACACTGTGCATGGCGTTAGTTACTGCAACACCATCACCATTTTAGCCTTTTGGTAGTACTCATCTTTGGTCCTTCCCTCTCTCTTTACATTCAAATACAAGAGCAGATGTATTGTATTAGAAAAAATCAGATTCTGTTTTAATTTGGTTAGTACAGGACTGAACCCAGCAGACTGCAATGCTATCTGTCATGTGGTAGATACCTCACACGTCTAACCAAACGTGCCATAGAATACACCTTTCTGAAGCATCTAGGTAATATATTTTTAACATTTTTGCTTTACACTGCAGCCAGATTTTCATGTTAAGAAAACAAGGAAATACTAAAACGTGTGTGGTTGTGTTGGAGAGTGGTTGCAACCTCAAACAAGTGAGCAAAAGTTATGTAAAGGCCCAGGCATGGAGTTCTTCTGAGTCAAACACACCATCTAGAGGTGGACACCAATTCTGCAAGTGCTCCTCAAAAAACCTGCAGACAGAAGAGGTTAAACTGCTTGCAGAAAAGAAGAAAACTCGACAGAGGCAACAAAAATACTTTAATCACAACCTTTGAATGCTTTGAAATAAGTTTTTCTGACGGCATTTCTAAAACAGGCACTTCTGTACCAAGTCAAACAAGGCTTCTGTTTCCAAAGGCCTTTTGAAAAGAAAACCAGGTTACTGCTCATGCTGCTAACAAAGGTCACAGAAAGGAGGTGCTCGCTCTCGGGGACTGTGGCATGTGTGGACAGCACAGATGTCTCTGCAGATAGACTCTTTCTTTCAGATTATATATCTGCAAGGGTTTATCCAAAGAGGTGTAAAAATGACAGGATAGCCAATAGGAAATTGATCTTCCTAGGTCTTCCCCTCCCAGAAGAAATCCATGACTTGTGAAACTCCCACTGAAGTCAGCAAGTACAGTGGAGACACTGCAGGGACTGTGGGAGCAGCAAAGCATCTTCCTGGTCTGGAAGCAGAAAGAGGATCCTCAGTTCCAGCCTCTGGAGAAACATTCCCTCCTCTGGCGACATTTTATCCAGTTTCTGAGGATTTCCAAGCTTCGTAGAGCCCAGCAAAGGGGATGCAGAGTGCTGAAGTCCAGCTTTTCCCAGTATTGGGGAAGTATCTGGTATTCATTAAATGAGTAAATGACTGCTGTTTGCTTTATTATCTCTATTACAAATGCAGGGTAGCCATGAAAGCCAAAAGGTGAAGATGGGAAATACTGCACTTTCACAGTCCTTCCCCACCCACCTTGGGAGATTGTTCCTACACAGATCTAATTGCAGGAACTGTCTGTGAACAAACCTGTATTTTCAAGCTCCCATATAAATAGGAATCACAACATCTTGCACCATTTTAATAAACCATGTTTTCTTTGTGTCAGTCTTTCTCCAGAATGTCGGAATCAGAACATTTCCCCAGCGACAGCTTCATCCTTTAAACTCTGCAGATGAGAGAGCAGGCAGAACAATCTGTGCTGAAGCAGGATTAAGAGTTACCAGGGTGACACTTTGTAGTTTGTAGGATGCTGACAATAAGCCTTTCAAAAGCACAAGACCTGCACTGGAACTGAAGAGACCACAGAGACCCAATTTGACTCTGCTGTCACTAAAGTGGCAGTGAAGTCTGTAAATTCCCCCTGCCCCCTCCCTTCCTGCATCTTTGCTACTGTTGCCTGTGCGTTACAGCTGACTTCTGAGGGGCAGGATGAGGTCACTGGCACCAGGGATTTACCTTGGGAAAAGGGATGCTCCACACCATTGCTTGTCTTGGCTGTGCCAAAGGTCTGCTACTATACTTTCTCTTCTGTCAGGCTATCCTGCAGCCATCTTCAATGTCAGTGACAGCACAAAGTTGGGGCTTTACCAGAGTTCTTCCCACAAAGGAAGAGAAATAACTGGCAGCAAAAGTCTCTAGGTGTTTTTCATTTACTCATCATTGGTAGAGCACATCAGGTTTCTCTCCCTTTTTCTGCAGCTGCTAATTAATTCATTAAAGTCTTCAGTGACTCCAATAACTCATTTGCATTTAAGGTCTCCACATAACTGCACTGGGGACAGGATTCTCAATGCTCTACTGAGCATTGGAACCCAGTTAACAAAACGTCGAGATCTGTTTCCAAAATTGCCCATTTCAAGCATTCCCTGTCCTAGACCACAAATTCCTTGCCCAATTGCAGGCTTAGGAATTAACTACAGGCTACTTAGCAGACATCACAATAAACAACTTTGATGGTGAAGTAGATCCCCCAGCCTGGAAAAACATCCAACATCCAGAAAGAGTTTTATGGTGTTTTTTTCAAGAGAGATAAAAGCAGAAGTTCAGTGTCTATTGTGTTTTCAACAATGAAATCATAAAAATTTATGAATACAGTTGCAGAAAAAAATTAGTCAAATTGTCAGTAAGAAAAGACAAGCAACTGCTGGCTTGATGTTTGTCAGGACATCCACAGTGAAGCTCAGAAAGCTGGTTTATACCAGCCACCCTGCTCCTGCAGATGCAGCATTGCTCTGCACTGGTTGTCAGTGCTCTCTTTACTTCGGTTTTTTAGGATAACAGTGACATCAGAGGTAGAAAAAGCCTCATAAACCACAGGAACTTACCTCTTCCCAGAAGCATAGTGGTTTCCCTCATCAAAGAAGAGCAGGTGTTAGAATGTCACAGAGGGACTTGATTTCGACCACAGAGCCAAGAAAAAGCAAGTGTCTTTAGTAAATTTCAGCTTCTCAGTGACCTCTGATGGAGCAAATCTGCCAAGGCTAAATTGGCTGAGTTGTAGGCCAAAGTCAATGATTTATCTGTGTTGGTTGGGCTCAGATCCTGGAGGCTTTATTGAGATTAGGAGAAAACCTACTCAGCAGAGAGGAAAGCAGCAGGCAAAATTTGGACTTTCTGATAGGAGAGAGATGGGTGCTGAGGTGAAAGGCTTTGGGAAAGGTGGGAGATAGCAGAGAAGGGGGAGTAGTGCCCAGAGCAGATTGGTGCAGTACAGCTGTGTTCTGATCCCAGCTTTGCAGGGCTTGTGCCGAGTTCCTTTTTTTTCCCTGAGTAAGATTTCGTTGGGAGTAGTTGTGAGGAGCAAATGCAGAGGTGTGAGCTGTTCTGCCTCATGTGAAGCAACAAATCTCTGCAAAACTCTCAGTGCTGGAGGACTGGGTGAAATTTAAATGTATTTGTGTGTCTAAAAGAGAGAGGGAGAGAAAGAATGTCTGGGGAGATGAAAAGGTTGAAATGAGTCACTCCTCATTTTTTGTCTAATTTGGTAAATAATACAGGGTGTGATGCTTCACTGCCTCCTTGCTGAGCAACCCAGTCAGAGCCAGTTCCAGTGCAGTCAATGAAAGGACTTCTCTGGATCCAGCCCATATATGGTGCAGAATAAGGCAGAGGAGAAGCGGGCACAGGGACACGCTGGCTGCAGGCGCTCCTGCGGTGCGCTAAGCCCAGGAGCTGGGATGCTTTTCTGCTCCACAAGGATTTGATGAGTTGTGACACAAGCTCAAAATTGGAGGCATTTCAGTGGCTTCCTCATCTTAGAAGTGGCATTCTAAAATGGCATTTGACACTTCATGTTAACTTAAGCCCAGCCACGGTACAGTAACAGCAGCCGATGGATCACAAACCGAATAAATACCTCCTGGGGAGCAGAGTTCCCAAGACACAGTGACGGAAAAGCAGGTGGAGCCTTAGCTGTATGGCCCCAAACCAGGGCAGGGGAGGACAAGAATGCTGCAGAAGAGGTTTCACAAGAGCAGTGCTGGTAGAGATTTTGACATCTGTTTCAGAATGGCCAAGATTTGCCTCACAGTGGTCATAGCTTTTTATTCCCCTGCTGACAACATTTAAAGCATGACACTGTGCAGGTATTTCTGTAGGTAACCTGTGGGTGCACTGCTCAAGGAACTCACCGAAAACACTAAAAGCCTGCAGCAAGTACTCAGAAGACAAAGTACAGCCATGTAAGGCTGCACGTGTAAAATCCGTGCTGCTGTTTATTTACTTGTCTTTAGTTTTGTCTGTTTCTCGAATAATGTGGTGTCAAATCACGGTTTTGCCCCCAGGCTTTTGAGAGTTGGGTTCGATGGTCCTTATGGGTCCCTTCCAGCATAAGGCTCTCTAGGAGTGGGGGGAGGATCTGCTCTCTAAGAGGAAGGCTCCGCTCTCTAAGGGGGGCTCCTATCCCTGGACCGGGCTTTGGCTTCCCCCGGCAGCAACTTGGCGAGAGGCACAAGTACCCCGGCAGGGGACGCCGCAGGGCAACAGCCCAGGCCTCGGCCGGGACATGTCGGGCGGGGCGGGGCCTACCGGGGCCGGCCGGGCCGGAGCTGTCGGCGGGTGTTGCATACAGAGCCCCGCAGGCAGGCGGCAACTGCACAGCTCCAGTAGCCGAGGGGCCACCGCGGCCCCGACCCCGCTTGTGCTAGGCAAGATGTGGCGGCGCTGGGAATCGGGATGGGACGAGAAGAGGGAGCTGCAGGAGCTCAACTCCCGGCTGCGGGTGTTCGTGTCCCGCGTACGGGAGCTGGAAGAGGAGAACCGCTTTCTGGCGCGGGAGCTGGCGGAACTGCGGGAGCAGGAGCTGATCGGACTGCGGGTGCCCGAGCAGGAGCTGGCCTGGCTGCGAATGCAGCTGGAGGAACTGAGTCGGGCAAAGCTGGAAGCAGAGCTGGAGCGGGACGGGCTGCGGCGGGAGCTGGAGCAGCTGCGGCAGCTGGGCGCCGAGGTGCTGGCGATGCGGCGGCGGCTGGAGCCCGAGCTGGCCGGGCAGCGGGAGCTGCTGGAGCGGCTGCGGGGAGATTGCGTGGCCCTGGAGGAGCTGCTGCTGCAGCTGCAGGCGGAGCATGGACACCTGGCGGAGCGGCAGCGGCGGGAGGCGGTGGAGATACGGGAGCTGCGGATGGACCTGGCCGCCTTGCCGCCGCCCTTGGCCGGGCTGAGCCTGGAAGAGCTGGAGGAGACCTACGAGATGCTGCTCAGCCAGAGCTGCCGGGAGACCCTGCTGCGCTACCAGGAGCAGCTCCAGCTGCTGCAGGAGCAGGAGGCACAGCGGAGCCGGGAGGACCTGGAGCTGTTGCGGGAGGAGAGCCGACAGTGCCGCCAGCACCTGGAGGACCTCCAGCGCCAGGGCCGGGAGCTGTGCGGGCTCCGGGAGCGGCTGGAGCAGGAGCTCCTCGCCTTGCAGGACCGCCACGGTGCCGAGGTGGAGGAGTACCAGGTGCGTGGTACCCACCGCAGCGTCGGGTCGGTCCCGGTGTCCCCCTGGTCCTCTTTGCCGGGGCTCTCTAGCCGTGCCGCTTCCTTCCCACCCTCCCGTGCTTGTTTTGGTGCTCCTTTGAGGTTCCTTCCAGCTTCTCCCTCGCTTTTTCCTTTCAGTTGTGGCCCATCATGAGATGCGAGCCTTATTTCCCACTGCGCTGCCGTAGACCAACTCTCGTCTGTCCTGCTCCCTATGCTGCCTAAAGCCCTCTGAAGGCTCACTCTGACTCTGTCTGGGCCAGGGCTCCCTCACCCCACTGTGCCTCCCTGCAGTAGGATTTGCTCAGCCTAGAAGAGGATATGTCCCAGGAAGAGCTTGTTGCTGCTGAGCCCTTCTCTGGGTGGATCAAGGAGTCCCTTCGAGACCCACAGCTTCGTCTGGGCTGAGCTGGGTGCAAGAGGTGGGGATCAAAAGAGAGATGGTGAACCTCAGGTGACAGGTGATGGTGTTCTTCCTGGTGACAGTTGCTCCCTTTCCCAAGTACCTGAGCACATGGAGCTGGCAGGTGGGCTTGCCAGGGCTCCTGCTCGGGTTGGCGTGAGCACATGGGACATGGAGCAGTGCCTGAGAGCAGATGAACCAAGTCCCTGTGTGGTGGGACACGAAACTTCCCTTCTAGCCTGAGACTTGAGGTTGACCTGTCACCATCAGAGAAGTGATCTAAATTTTCTTCCTGCTTTACCAATGCTCCTGTGCACCATGAGCGTAGAGAAGGGTTTGTGGGCCCCAGGGCAGTTAAGGAAACTTAGTTGTTTAAAGGCAGGAGAAGTGTCATTCCTGTGCTACAGGCAGTGAGGAGGGTAGGAGGTTTTTAGAGCAAAATTAACGACGACAGGTATCTGTTCAAGGTGGACGTTTGGCATTGTTAACAGAGGGTTACAGCATCTGTAGCTGCGAATTTGCTTGCTGTCAGAATAACGTTTGGTGTTAACGATGTATAATCACCCCTGCACGTGTGAACAGACTAGCAAAATATCAGTTCATCACATTTAGAGTGGAGAGCACATATTAGATCATCCAGACCATCGATCGACTTCCTGAGGGCAACATTTCTTTTGTTCATTGTTAGACCTTTTATTAACACTCTGCTGGAGCTCCGTGTTTGTCTGAACCCCGTGTGCTAATGATCACATTGTGTCCAACAGCCCTGGTAGATTATGGAGATGCTGGCAGCTGGGGAAGGGCTGGGACCTGTTGCTCTGTGTGTGCCTGGCTTTTGTACCTTATTAAATTGTTTGCAGATGCTGTGAACTGAGGCAGATTAGGTATGTAAGAAGTAAACAGAAAGGCTTTTAACTTTTTTGATTTATTTTTTTAATTTTGGACAGGCCAATTCATTCTTCCAATCATGTATGTAAATACTTCTAAAGCTTTGGAAGAAGATGTTAGATGTGTATCTCTTTAATTTAATCTACCCATCAGTCAAAGCCAGGTGGAAATGTAAATAATGAAGAAAAAAACTTTAGTTGGTTGGTTGGTTTTGGTTCTTTGTTTTTTTTAAGGTGTATGTGTTTATATAAATGCACCTAAGCCTACTAATACTTAAAGTTACTTTGATTTCCAAACAATGTCCTCCTTGCTGTCTACATTTGTTATTAGGGATTTCTAATGAAGATTTAATTGATCTTCCATCATCATTGCTCAAACTGAAAACCTTTAAACAACGTGTTATTTTTATTAGAGCATTTTGTGGAGCTTACTGTACAGGCAACAAGATTTTCTTCTGAGGCCCCTTAGAATGGGTGTATTCAGATACCTAACTGTTTTTCAGCTCAGCAAGGTGTTTCGGTACCAGGGTGTTGTCTGCATCTGGTTGTATTTTTAAAGCATTTTATTCAGAAGAGCATGTCGAAACAGTGTGTGACCTGTTGTAGAAGTCAGATAACCAAAGTCAATGCATGGCCTTGAATTGTCCTGATTCAACACTCAGAAATGCATTGTTATTTTGATGCTAACATAACAAACTTCTTGAACTCTCACAAGCCTTCGGTGTGCTTTGGATTTTACAGTAACAACAGTTTCATATCTTAGTAATAAAAGAAGGAGAAAAAAGTGCTCTGAGAGCCCACCTGAAAATATGTGAGCTGTCTTATCTTTGCATATACATCTAGATAATATACAAATTCTGGTGGAAATGAAATGATAACATTTGTAACTTCTGAGCAGTTTCATTATTTAGAATGTGTGGTTTCTAATGAGAAAAGCCTTCCCCAGTGGCAAATCTGCTGTACATGAGAAATATCTTTTGCTCATATCCAGGAAGAAAAACTGTAGAATGTGAAGAAGTAGCTGTTCCAGGATTTGTTCTTGTGATCAAAGCTATGGTTTACTCCCTCACTGTTTCTTTTATTGCTGAAAGTATGTTCAGCATGGATTTTAAGCTACTCCTTAAAGAGCAACTATTCCATGCTTATTTATTGTGAAGTGTCACACAGAAATGATATCTATGTCCAGATTTAAGTCAAGTGATTACTGTTCATTGCAGCTGCAATGGCAATTAGATTTATTCATATTTTCCATATATCATCCAGTTGCCTTATATGTCCATCCTTGCCTCCTCCACTGTCCTTATCCTTACTAAAGCTTTCAGCAGTCTTAAATAGAAATATGTATTAGGAGTTAGAATTTAGCTGGACTAGGCAAGCTGTATGTCATACATTGTTTGGAAAGTTTTCACTGGTCCTGAACTCAGTAAGTCTCTTGCTTCTATAGTTTTAGCTGTGGGCTGTGACAATCCTTGTGCAAAAAATCCCAGTGATTTGAGGAAGCTCTCTATGTTTTGGATATAAAAATGGTCATGGCTCATCTTGCTGCTTTGAAACAAGACAGATATTTTTCACCAATACAATGAGATGAGGATCAGTTCCTATGTCAGTGTGTGAATGCCAGAGAATTAAAAAAACCCATTTTGTCAGATGACCATATATCAATATATCATGTGCATTTTTTGTGTACCAGTTTCTAGCCAGCTAAATGCAGAGTGTCAGTTCCTCCCCTGCTGAGCCATGGAATGAGCTATGGGATCAGTAAATAGTACCAGATGGAAAGGGCTGGAGCCTGGAACGCTCTCTTTATTCCCTGAGTAGGTGCAGCTTGGACAGCTCAAGTAAATTCTTTTCCCCCTACTGCCCTTCTAAAATTTCCCACTGCTGCCTGGAAAGGAACATCTGAAGGGTGAGAAAATCACCTCTCTTCAGTTACTTAGTTCTAACAGAACATAACTGGGATTTGGAGGAGGGGAATGGGATTGTTGTTGTTGAGAAACAAATCTTTCCAAGGAAGTTCTGTGTGAAGCAAACACGTCTGCAACAATACATGTTACCTTTGCAAACTGGAAGTGTGTTGGCTTGCCATCTCCTGAGCTTTGCCAAAGTGCTTTATGTACTTTTTGGCATGCTTGGAAACAGGACTTAAGACCAATTGTCCTCTGCATTATATTCAAGCATCGGTGACTGGAGGGCTAAACAAGTGGCTGTCTGCCATTCAGTCTATAGTGTCTGCTCCTGTTGCAATGAATTCCTTAGGACTTATTCCACAGCTGGCTGAGTTATGTGGCCCCTTACGGTAATCATTAACTCAAATTTTTGGATCCTGAGTAGTCTCCAGATCTGGTGGGTAGAATCTGGGTGGCTTTTCAAACCCAGCCTGCAGAACTTGAGCATGAGGTGCTGAAGTTCCTGTGTCTTTAGATAGGTGTGACTATCCCCAGTCTTTGAGAGCTCCACACGGTGGAGTAGTCCAGTGTACATATTCCCTGTATAGATTCTTCTGGTACTGCAGCAAGATCTGTGCATTGTGCAGCTCTTTTTAACATATGCATACACATGTGTAGATTAGTCTCTGTGTTTAGTCAGGGAGGCAACAAACACCTGAATCACATCATGTTTTGTACTGGAGCTCTTATCACCTTTAGGGGTTGGTCCCATAGAGGTCCATTCTTTCTTGTCTTTTGCTGCCTCTGCTGATTCTTCTGTTTCTGTCAACATGCTATCCATTCTTGCTTAAGAGCCTTTTCATTTTAAAAGCAGCTAGCACTTTTCTTCCCTTCTCATCTTGGGATTTTCCATTGTGCCAGTTCTTGAACAGGATTGTTGCCTTGGAGCTGTTAAAGGTCAGCAGTTCTGCTTGCTGCTCTCTGTAACCATACAGGATGTTACCTCCACTACAGGCTGGATGAAGCTGTTGGGTGGTTGATAGTGCTTTTTCAGATATGCAGATATGATTTGGCTTCTGCCACAAAAATAAAGCTTTAGGTACACTGAAACTGTAAGCAATGTTTGTCATGTCAAAGAAAAAATCAATGTAATCATTGAACAACAGCTGCAAATGCAAATGAAGTCTGTTGTATATAGATACCCACATGTATATGAAGATATAGGCAGCTTCCTTCATAAAGCTTTCTTTTTACTTTTACTTTAAAAAACCCCAAGCTATTAATATTTGAAATGCCAGCACTTTATATTCTCAGTTCTTAAACCTTACTTCTGCCTAGCATATCAAACTGTCATTAACCAACCTGGGGAGTCCCCTGCTGTATCTTCATTTTTATGCTAGTGCTCATACTGTGATACCTGAACACTTGCTGCATATAAATGATGTATTTTGAATTTTTTAAGACTAGACTATCAGTGTTTTGATTTTCCAGTTTGTATTTGCAAAGCATTTGTAGGATGCAATCTAAAATAGACTATCATGGATTCCTGCTCAGTGGTGCACGTGTGTGAAATTTTGCTCTGTAAGTGACAGCTCAGTGTCCTTGCAGAGTGATAGGAACAAAATAGAATCAGGCCTTTGCTGAAATTTAATTTCTGTCTTCCCAGCCTCCAGAACAAAGTGTAGTCTGTAGCATTTTGGTTAGGATCGGTCTGCTGGCAGAGCAGGATTGATCTGGGTTAGTTGATTCTATTGACAGTGAGGAAAACATTAAGAACCACACAGAACAGCTAATGCTGGTACTTCCAGTCAGTGTCTGTACTGAACAAGCTCTCAATTATCAGAGGAGGGCTTATTTGCTGGAAGATGGCAGTTTGACCTTCATGTGAGAGGTAACAGCAGTGATTAAAGCACTTGCTTTTTGCCATCCCTGTAGTCCTTTGTATATTTTCTGAGTAGCAGTTACAACAAAGCTGGATGGACTGTGAAGCAGGTTTCCAAATACTGTAGAAAACCTGGCTCAAAGGAAGGCCTGGATGTTCATCACCTTCTAGGCACTATGAATACCTCCAGATGCTAGAATCCAAAAACTGATTTGGACTCACATGTCTGTGGAACTGAAAATGCTGACAAAGAGAAATAGACCAGGCTTTCATGGCAAAGCAACAGACAAAATTCCTGATCTCAAGTATGGTTTAAGCATGTACTTCTGTGTTCTTAAATGGCAACAAGTCAAGTTTAAGTTGCTTTTATAAAGGAGTGTATTTTCCTTGCTATGTATATTTGATAACTTTTATACAGGGTGTCTGAATGGGTTTTACTGAAATATTTAACTAGATTATTAAGATGTAAAATGAAATTTTAGGGTAAAGCTCTGTTTCAGTAATGATATATTTCGGATTGTATATGGGGATGTCAGAGCTGATTTGTTCTCGTTTTTGAAGTGATGAAATATATTGATTTATTGGTTTCTCAGATTATTTTTTTAAATAAATGTTTTAAGACATTAGACATTCAAGTGTACAAACTGGTTTTTTAGTTGAAAACTAAAAATCAATATTTCTGTTTAGAGGATAATTGATGCCCTAGAAGAAGAAAAGCAGTTCCTGACCATGTCAATCACAGATTACCTGAAGGACTATCAAGAGCTACTGCAGGTGAAAGCAGGCCTCATCCTTGAAATTGAAACCTACAGGTAAGAGTTGCAGTCACACTCTGTTGTCTAATCAGTGGATAATTTAAATCCCTTTTTATAGATACAGGAGCCCTATTCATCCTCTTTCCAGCACTTAAAATACAGACAGCTGTTTTTAGAGTCTCAGATCAAGACTCCTTCTGTGTATTGCAGTTTGTTAAATAGAGTGGCTAGACTCCTAATGCCAGTTTTTAGCTTGTTGTTGCCTTGTTCTGTGACATGAGTCACCATACCATTCTGTGCTTGACTGTGCTGTCAGTGAAAGGTAGGTAAGACCCCTTCAGAAGGCTGCTAGTACATCTGGAGTTGTCTGAGATCTCTGGGAAAACTGTAAGCATAGTAAAATACTGTTATTCATTAGTAACACTGGTAACAATTTCCATTGGGCAGAGATAACTGGAATTTGATCACTCCAGCAAAACTCTCTCTGGTAGTAATTCATTCTGTTCCTCTGTCCCCAGAGCAACATGCCAGAGAAGCCAATATAATCCATAGGAATTATATATTATATGGATTATGGATAATCCTATTAACTTTGTACAAATATAGTGATATGTAAGAAATCTTCTTAGTCTTGGTCGAGTTGATATCGAATTAATGTGAATTGTTGAGGCAATATTTGATTACAAGCTGAGAAGCCAGTATCCCTAAATTGCAACCAATAAAGCATGAGGCAATATAGTTGCCATCTGTCAACTTATATGGCACATTTTACTGTTTAAATATGTTGATTAGTGTCCACCAGCAGCTTTGATATAAGTAGTGAGTTCCACATTCTTGTTGCACTTATAGGATAGTGGGAAGGTAATAGAAAAGTCTGTTTGATTAAATCCTGGCTTTTTCCATCTTTGATTTGTTATGGAAACATGTTTGGGTCAAGTGTGAGATACCAGCAAACAACATCTCTGCTAATGAATCTTCAGGAGTGTATATCTTTCTAGCCACTTTGCAGCTATGGGGTTGAAAAGCCAGAGCAATTCTCCTGTCTGCAGAATCATGAGGTATCAGTTGGCACATGGCATAGAAGCAGTTAGGAAGGAAAAACCCAGACCAGACTGAAACTTTTGAACTGGAGGAAGATACTACCTTATTGGTTGGGTTTTTTTCTCCCTACAACTAGCACAGTGTTTTCAGTAAATTTCATTGGGATCTTGAACTTCAAATACAGAGAAGTACAATTCTTACTGAGCAAAGTAATGATTTTTAGAAGTTTTAATGTCAGTCTACTTTGGTATTCTTTTTAAGGAGTATGCCCCAGTCATTAGCTTGTCTTTGTGTGCATTATTGATATTCTACCTATGCAAACAGACAGTGGTAATACCAGTTACATATGGGATATGCTTTGGTGTCCTGAAGTGTTAATGCTGTGTTCTGAGTGTGTTACATTGCTATGAACCAATAAGCATCTAAGTCTGGATTATGATGGCACCAGCTGAATTATGGGTGAAATGTGTAGACTAAAGCAACCCACTGATAAATATAAGATTTAATTGTAGTTGCATAAACTGAAAATATGAGAAGAGTAACTTCTGAGTAGCTTGATAATAGACTAGTGAGGAAAGAATGTCTGCAGTCCATCAAAGAGCAAAAATGGTCTGTTCAAGATGCCTGGAGTATTGTATGCTTATAGAAGAAAGCTGGCTTCTGGATGAGATGAAATCTAAAGCAGTATGTGGGACAAGTAATTGGTAAGCAACAATACCTGGATGTTTGTTGTGATCCTTGGAAAGCCAGTAGTGCCTGGAGCCTTACTGGTAGAAGAGAAACTGTGGAAACAGTTGTGAGCCTTATCCATGTGTGTTAATTCTGTTAACTTAGCTAAAACATAGGATTCTTCTAAATTTAATCCTAGCCCTGATGTTGACTTTTACTGTTGACACTTAAACTTTCTGCCTTGGTTTATTCATCTGCAAAGTGGGATTAGTACTTTCACAGTACCAGAACTATCAGAATTGTTTTGATGATTAGTATTCATCCAGAAGTTGGAATGATAATGCCCAGATATTTAGTTATTTGGACATGCTCTTAGTTAGGAAGTGAACCATCAGTGCTTCTGCTCTGTAAAACCTTGTAAGCCCATTAAATTTTGGTACTGTTTCAGAGGTCATGTCACTCATTATCTAAGCATTGTTCATTTGTCTATGGATTCCCTGCCTTTGTTAATGAAAGAACAATTCAGCATTGCCTGCAGCATGTGTTTGTTGTCCAGTTAAGTAGCTCCTTAACCTGTAGGGTTTCTTCATCTGATTGTAGTGAATGCAATTTGTATCTCTGAATGTGTTGGCAAGGCAGGCTTCAGTGGACAAATAAGCATCTACCTGCTGAAAATGATTTACAGATGGCAACAGAGAAATAGGCCTTGCTACAGATCAGAAAACATGCTATCTAATGCCTGCAAACAAAATTGTTTTGAAGCATCAGAAGCTGAAAAGTGATTGTTTTGATTTGTGCTTTTACATTTGTGCAGTTTTATCTATTTCTCTCTTCTTATTATTCTCCCTTCACTTGAGAAAACAATGTCTTCTCTACAGTATGCCTTTACAGCCCTGCTGTGGGAAGGAGCCAGAATGGATCTAGTCAGTAAGCTGTCTAGTGAGAGACTTCTGGACTGCTAATCTATGTACTTCTTCAAATCCTGTTTCTCTCCCAGGTCTTTTTATCTGTGATAACCAGTGCATGTGAAGCCAGCTTCAGTTTGTTTTCATGAAGAATGCTGGCATATGCACTTGCTTATGCATACTGGAAAGGCACCTACTTGTACTTAGTTCAACAAGCTGAACTTTCCATTGAGAAGTTTTCATAAGACTCTGGCACTTCCTGTCCTCTTGGCATATCTTAAGATATTACATCTGATCTAATTCTTGGAGCTTTCTTTGTACCTCTGTATTTTCTTTGTTTTACAACTCCCACAGGTCCTGTTTTAAAACCAGTTCTTTCTGTTAGTCAACATTGCTCCTGGACTGGCAAGAGGGATCATAACTGCAAGGAACACCCTTCCCCAAGGACCAAGTGTATTTCCTTTTTGATTCAGCTCACCCTTCCTGCTCAGGGAGCTGAGACTCGCTCAGGAAGTGGAATATATGTCTTTATGTGGCTTTATGAAGCTACACCTCCTGGGAATCTTCATTCCTAATCCATTTTCACCCATACTGAAATAAGTATTTATCCAAGTGTCTTGCAGTTTTGTTCTGTGTTCTTGGAACCTTGCAGAACCACAACTACTTAGACTGTGCTTAAGTTTTCTTTCCCGAGAGAAATGGTGAATTACTCACTGTCTGAGACTCTTAATTTTAAAAGGAGACAGAAAATCTGCCTAGGATCAGAATTACTATCAAGCCTGTCTCCTTAACTATCAGAAGCTTCTTCTCTTCAAACAGCAGAGCCTGCCCAGAGCCTCTGTCATGGGTTAAACAGCTTTTCTGCTGCCTCAGATATGTTGTTGTTGAAGGGTAAAAGACTTTACTTTGAAATCCTAGTGTCATGCAGATATTCTAGTTTCCTACCCTGCAGTTTAAAGCAGTAAAGGCTATTTTTTTTGTTTTGTGTGTGGTTTTTCTGTTTGTGTTTTTTAATTTGTTATGGTCATTGTCAGGATCTCTTAATACACTTGTCAGGCATACTTTCCTATCTTCCTTCCATTGGTTTCTTCCATCAACCCTACTTCTGACCTTTTTCATGCCTTCCTCTCAAGAAATATGCAGCAGCATTAAGGCCTCCTCAGCTACTCACCACAGCTTTTCCAGTCAGTTTCTTTGTTTCCTGTTTACAACTCGTACCAGCCAATAGGTCCTATTCCTGTGTTTGTTTTATTTTGAGGATGTTGACTTTTCTACCTCCAGGGAGTTTAACATGCAAGCAGTTAGCTGCTGTTCTTCACACAGTCCTTGTCCTCTCATCTTGTGACAGAAAAAAGATGTGGAATGGCCTTTACCCCTCAAAGTGCTTCCTCCATTCCCCTTCCTGGAGAGGGTGTTTTTTGTGACTCCTTGCCAAATATCCAGGATAGAGATGATGGAGTTTTACAGCCTGCTGGCTAACTGTCCCCATCTGAGTTTTTGTGTTTCTATGCTTGAAAGCAAATCATTGCTGTTGTGAATGACCATAGTAACATCTGCACTGCATCCTTTTGTTTTTGGTAACATCTCTTTCCCCACCACAACCAGTTTATCTCATCCATCTGCTTTCATGGACTAGATATTTCTGTTGTCATCCAGTACACTGCTGGGCTTCAGGCTAACTAGCAGGTTGCTACTAACTTTAGATAAATGACATTAATAATGAGGTGAGGTGAAGGTGCAGTTGGAATATTCTCTGGCAACACTTAAACCAAGTATTTACACAATGTCTGTATATGTCATTTGGGATCTGATTTCCAGAAAGTAGCTGACATGGTTATTTTTTAGAAGAAAGCTGCCTGGAGGAATACTTTCTTTTATTACTGTGAATAATACTGAGTTCATACAGTTAAGATCCTTCAGGCAGTTTTAAGTTTAAAAGCAGTCCTCACCACAAAGAGGTTATAGTTTAAATGACTAGTATTAGGAAAGGATGGAAAGGAAGAGAGAAGCAAAATGACTTCCATAAACTGAAGCTGTGGTCAAGCTGAGGAACATAACCTGAGTTTCCTTGCTTCCAAGCCAGTGCTCAGCACATTACACTACAGTTTCTCATGCTAGTTTATTAAGCCAAAGTCAGTGTAACATTTTCTTGTTTGTCTGATGAGTTTGAGGACATACATATTATGAACTGTGTACAGTGAAACACTGACTCAGTTTCACAGAAGTTTCATGAAGCTTTGCCTTTCATTTTCAAATGCAATGTATTTTCAGTAGTAATATTTCAGATCCAGGTTTTCTGTGTGCTGTTGCCCTTTGCCATATACAGTTACCTCTTGGAACTTATTTTTAGTGACTTCATAGGTTGCTGCAGCAACTGAACAACTGTTGTTTTAATAGCAGCCAGAAATCCTTAGTCAAACTTCCCACATTCCTGGTTTCCTTCGTCATGGTTAACACTTTCACTGCCAGCCCCTTGACGTCTTTCTGCACTGTCACTATCAGCTTCTCTATTACGTGTCTAGCAGAGCAATTTGTTTGGCACTCACTAGCTTCATCACATCAGATTTTTCATCCTGGGAACATTCTCTATATGTGCTGAAGTCATCTAATTCCTATAAAGCCTGTCTTAACACTGAGGAAGATAAATTGCTTTTACTTTGGGTTTGTTTGGGGTTTTTTTTTACTAACAAACTAGAAGTAAAGGTGTCCCACTCTCCCTGAGCCTGTTTTAATAGTGATAGGAACCTGTAAATATGCTAGGTAATTCTGACCTGACTTTGCTTTTGAATCTAGGCAAATTCACAATTGCAAAGTAAAATCTTAGTAATGATATTTTGCTGATGTAGTATTGTCCTACTAAATCTGGAGGCAGTCAGAAACCAAAAGAAGCATGAAATGTCTGAAGTGATCAGTAAGATGTGAAGTGTGAAATCTACAGGTGACATTTAAAATGCTGACTTTGTTAACTCTGACAGCATGCCCAGCAAATGTGTTTATACCACAATCCTAAACTGCTTTTAACTCCACCTTGGGGAGTCAGAAGCCTTGGCTATCGTAGTCCTCCAGCCTTGCTCTTGACAACTTTCATGTGGCAGCTGTATGTTATCAGTGTAAAACATCTGGCATTTCCAAAATGAGAAGTGAGGAAACAAGTATCTTACTGGTAGCAATGAACATAAACCCACCAAAGTTACCATACTGAGAATAGTATTCTGTTGTGTATTCAAAGAACCTGCTGTAGAATTTCTAGGCTGTTGCACCAGAATGCTGCAGTTGAGCATGTTTTTGGGGGATAACATAGCTCCTGGCCCTGCAAAAGTAGAAAAGGGACAAATTGCCTTATTGTTTTCTTGAATGACTGTGCATATTTTGTGTCAGACAGTACAAGCATATGGACAGCAGAGGGAAGGAAAACACAGAAAGGTTTCCAAAGAATTTATTAGGAATTCTGAATCTCAGTCTTACTGGATAACCATCTCCTAAAATTTCTAGAATTTAATAAGATCACCCTAATGTCTACTTGGAAGAAGTCAACAATTTTTTGTTTTATTTTTTCAAAGCAGTAGAGTAATTCTAGAGAATGTACTTGAATCTGTTCCCTTAAGAGGACAAAAGTATGTTCTGTGTGTATTTGAATATTCTTAATGCAGAGCAATTGCTCCTGAAAATGTTTTGCCCCTCAGTTATGCTAATGTGTGGGAAATGTGCCTCTGGAATATTTTGCACCACTGGTATTAGTCATTGCAAAAAAGAATGAATAGAAGGCTAAGGAACAGAGGGGACAAACAGAGGTCATTAAAAGAAACCAAGCAGTTCCTGTCACAAAGAATTTTCCTATTCCTTTGTTGTAAAATAAATTGTGTTGATTTCTGACTGAATTAGAAATAAGAATAGTTACATTAAAACTGTAAGTTGTTTCCTCCAGTATTAGCCAGTGTTTGACAGTAGAAGTAATACTTCCCTTCAATTTTCCTTTGAAAAGGGCAGAACTTACAAATCCTGGCTGTAATAGTTCCCTCATATCTCACTGTGACACCACCTTGAGTACTATATTCCCAGCAGGAAACTGCTGACTATTTGCTTGCAAATATTTGTTTCATTTTTTCCTTTTCTTTATGAAACATCTCACAGGATCACAGAATGTTAGGGGTTGGAAGGGGCCTCGAAAGATCATCTAGTCTAACCCCCCTGCCAGAGCAGGATTCCCTAGACTATGTGTTTCTCTCAGAAAACATTACTGAATAGCTGTTAAGTTTTGTGTGGCTTTGGTTTTTTTCTGACTCTAAGATCATCATTCTGGAAAAAAATGCTAGCTTGTATGAGTGGAAATAAGTGGATATTGTCCATGTCAGGAAGCAGGATGTTGGCTAATGTGGAAGATTTGATCTAAAACTATACAGTGTCTGGTGCTGTCACTTACTGTTCTCATGAAGTGGACTCTGCAGACTAAGAGTCTGGAAGATGCTAAGGATTTCTCATTCCCAGTAGTAAAAATATGGGGTCTGAAAAACACTCGGGATCTGACCCAACTGCAGGATATTTGTTTCAATTTCTGAGACTTATGAATGTTAAATATTATGATTATTCTTTCCAATATTTTAATGGAATGCCTTTTAATATGTTTTGCAGAGCTTTGTTAGAAGGGGAGAGCAGCCAGTGGATCATTACGTGGAGAGATCAGTATAAAGGGAAATTGCCTCAAGGTAAAAAATGAATGTTAAAAAATGAATGTTGAATGAAATTAAATATAACTGGAAACTACTGTGTTATAGTACTCCTGAAGAATACTTTTTAGGAGTGTATTGCTAAGTGATTATTGAATTGCTTTTGAATTTTAATATTTAATATTGACATAGTACTATTCTATATGAGATAATTCATAAAATTATGACTCAGCTGGAGAAAGTAAGTAGTGGATGTTGTTTCATAGCTCTAAGGGTGCAAGAACTTCTGGATGCCCATAGGTCTTAAGAGAGTTTAGAAGTATAAAGCAAGATGTATTTAACAAAATGTAGTTAAATCCATGGAATTCATCATGATGAGGCATTGTGAGTGTTTAAAATAGTTTACGTGGGTTTAAAGAGGTATTTTAGCAGAGTAATGAAAGAAAAATCAAAGACTTACTAAACATAAAGATACCATTTCTATCTTAGGAGCTGCAAGTCTCTGGAGGCTGTGAGAGTAATACCAGGGAAGTATTACTATTTAGTTGCCCTGTTCTTATACTCTTCCCTATGTATGGACTGTTGGTCACTGTTAACAGGATACTAGATGAGATGGACCTTTGTTCTGACTGCTATGGCCGTTGTTACCAATAACAGACTTAGTCTCAGTAATACTCCTGAGTTTAACAGTGTGTGGTCTTAAATCATCAGATTATCCTAGGCAGCAGTCCCAGAAGAGATTTGAAGGCTGTGACTGTAGCAGTAAATTAAAACAGACTAGGGCCTAGGCTGAAAGGCTCACATGGAATTGCTGTTAAATTGTTAGCACTCTCCCTGGCACTGTTCTGGTCTGGACTAGCCAGTGCTTGTCCAGACAATGCTCAGGCATGGTCAGTGGTTACTACAGACCAGGAAACACTACCAAAAGTCAGAAGAGATGTGGCTAGCTTTTTAGAAGTAGGAGATTTGAGTTGTGCAGTGCTGGTTGGTCTTAGAGCCTGACAATGATTCCTGGTACATTTTATGAAATTGCCCAGATAGACCTTAAAGGTTCTTTATTTCTCTCCCTTGTTGTACCTTGTTGCATCTCGTGGCTATGAAGGGTTGTATTTGTGTTTTCCATTTCCAGTATGTAGTGGCAGGTATACCATTAATTCTCAAAAGGAGCTGAGAAACTTCAGGATACTTTGACTAATGAAGCGAAAAATCAAGCCTAGGATATTACCATGCATTACTTGTTATAAAGTTGTAAATGTAAATGAACACTAATAGAAATACAAAAGGTGTAATTTTTAAGTAAATGCTGTAATACCCAGTAGCTCACAACAGGTAAAATTAGCAAGAACTTGCTACTTAGTAAAGAGCTTTGTTTTCAGTTTCAATGTAATTTATGCATAGCCTTAATTATCATGCAAAACCTACTGGAGTGCCTTTATAAAGCTCCATTGAAAATTAATCCATCATTTCTTTCAAAAATTCAGTATAAAATTCCTTACTTCATGCCCTCTTTTATATTATTTTAGATGCTAGTCCTTATTTTAATGTTTGGTTCCATATGCTCTTTTTGCAGATTTTATAAACACTTCATATAACTACACTGATACTTACTCCACTTATCAAGAAAGAAATAGAAATAAAGCTTCACCTGCTATCAGTATCACTGATATAAGACACAGAATGCCAGTGACAAATACTGGTAGTTCTGCACATTATTATGCTCAGTCAACCCAGGCTGGATCACAGACAGCAGGTAGAGGAAGAGCTTTTGGAAGAGATGTACTTGGTTCAGTATATCGCCCTTCAACAACTGTAACAAAGGATGAAAAGATTGTAACAGACCACAAAGAATTAAGAACATTTACTCCAGCCTACAGTAGCTGGAAAACCACTGAAATGCAGCAAAAGACAATTCCAGAAAGAAAGAAAACTGAAGTTACAACTTCATCCACAGTGTCTTTTTCGAAAGAATCAGCTGAAAGATCAGACAAGGACCACAAGCCTGACACAAAGCCAGGGATTTCTGAAAATATAAGAACAAAACCAAGCTTCACTAGATTTCCAACTTACGAGCTGAATACCAATTTAAAAACATCTAAATACGAAGAAACCATAACTGAAACTCAGACCACACTAAAAGAAAAAATAGGTGGAAGCAAACCAACTGAAGAGAAAAAATCTCTGCTGAAAGAAAAAGATAAACTAGAGAAACAAACAAAGGAGGAGAAAAAGAAAACAGGTGAGAAACCTCTTGCAGAAGAAAGAAGTGCCGATTTTGGAAGGCAGACTGAGCAGAAAAGATATATCCACGAGGAAGTCATTAACCAGAAGGTAACAGGGAGTGATATTTCTAATGCAAGAACTTTGAGAAGTGAATCAACCAAAAAAGATACAAATGTGACCTTGGACTCAAGAAGCAAAGAAGTCATTGAGATACCTATCAGTCTTGATAGGCGAGCTCCTGACAAACAATCTCAAAGTGATAAAGAAAAAAGATTACAAGGTGTTAAAACTTCCATAGAAAGAGAAGCAGAAGACCATGTAACTAAGCCTACTGAAATTCACAAAGTGAGTGTTTTGGAAGCAGAATCCAGTCTGAAAGGTGAAGAGCGAATTAGTAACGAAAGTCATAAACCGGGAGCTCAATCAACTGAAAATATAGCAGAGAATATTGTCGCTGACATTCTTAAAAGTTTTACACAGTCTTCTAGTTCCCAAATATCAGCAGACACAAAAGTGACCTATTTTGATAAGAAAGAACAATCAGATGGTGGGAAAATAAAGACTGAGATCACAGTGCAGTCTCAAGTTGAAGAAAATATAGATATTTCTGAAGCTGATGTGGGAGGTCTGTCAAACCAGGATGTTAGAAAAGTGATTCGAGAGGGTGTTAAGAGAAGTCCTTCCAAGGAGGAGATAGAAGAAATAGTTCAGCACAGCCTGAAAGGAAATGAGGGCAGAAAGAACATGTCTGTTAATGTTGAGATTGTAGAGGAGGTACTAGATGATGCCACTGATGAAAGGACTGATTTTTCAACACCTTTTGAAGTAGAGGAAGTGGAAGATACGTACCCTGAGAGAGAGAGACGTTACGGCGAGGAAGAACAACACATAACTTTCACGTATGAAGATGTTAAAAAGAAGAAACAAGGCCGTGGAAGTTTCACTCATGTGGAAGAAGTAACTGAGGAAGATGATTCACCTATTGAACAAAAATATTTTGTATCTGTTCCCGATGATCAGCCTATTATTAATGATAAAGATGATGACTCGGTATATGGGCAAATTCATATAGAAGAAGAATCAACTATTAAATATTCTTGGCAAGATGAATTTTTGCAAGGCACACAAACTAAGACAGGTGAAGGTGTGAGCTCTCCAGAAGAAACATATAAAGTGGTAGGGGAGGAAGCAAGTGCCCATATTTTAAAAGAGCATCCGGAAGCTGAATCATCCCATGTTGAATCTGTTGTTATTGAAAAAGAAATTAAAATTCCCCATGAATTTCAGACTTCAATAAAAGGGCTTTTGTCAAAGGAAACAAAGGACCCTAAACATCAATTGAAGGAAGCTTTGGAACAGTTGGAGGGCAGTCTCCCAGAAAGTGTGAAAGAAGAGCTATCTGCATTGACAAAACAAAATCAAGCTGACTCTAGTAGCTTAGAATTTGATATCAAAAAAGTTGATCAAAAGGAGGAGGGTGGGCCAGTTACAATTGTTGCCGAAGTCAACCTGTCCCAGACCCTTAATACTGATGAATTCGATGTAGCTCAGCTTGGTGAAGTAATTGCAAGTGAGAAGGAGAAGGCAACTTTGCACTCCCTGAAAAAAGAGAGCTCAGAGAGGGTTGTTGATGGTCTAAGCAATACAGATGTTTCTTCCCCCACTGGTAGATACACTTCTTTGGCTGATGAAGAAATCTACAACTCATCCACAGTGAGAAGGAGTGGTGGTGCAGGGTATCATGCCACTGAAAGAGTTATTTATGACGGTTCTGTTTTGGAAACTGCAGAATCTGGAGAAGTCTCTCACTTGGCACAATCAACTGATGAGACCAGATCTATAAGGCGTACTAAAGTTGGTCCAGCAGAAGTTCAGAGGTTTGAGCAGATTGTATATGAAGGGCCTGGTTCTGAAACACTGGAGCTCAGTGCTGCAGAAGATCTTGTCCAGACAGAAGGATCGTCAGAGTTTAGCCGATCTGTGAGGCATTTTAAACTGGGTCCTAAAGAAATCCAAACCACAGAAGAAGTAATTTATACAGGCCCTATTACTACAACTATAGAAGAAAGGGATTCTGGAAATCTTTCCCAGAAGGTCTCAACAGAGTTCAACAGGTCCACAAGACACGTCACAGTAGGATCAAGACAAGTAACTGAAGAGGTCTCTTTTGAAGGGCCTGTTTCAGACTCTCTGGAGCTCAATAGCTCAGGTAACCTTTCTCAGACAGAAGGCTCTGTGGATGTCAGCAGATCAATGAGGCACTTTAGATTAGGTCCAAAAGAGATTCGTACCGAGCAAGTTATCTTTCAAGGACCAATTTCCGGTAAAGTGGAGGTCTGTGACGCTAGAGACTTCTCACCGACAGAAAGCTCAGTCAGACACATTCAGTTGGGTCCCCAAGAGTATATGACTGCTGAAAAAATCATCTACCAGGGGCCCATTTCTGAGCACACAGAAATCAGTGAACTGGAAGACCAGACTCTTTCAGAAGGCTCAATAAAGCGTGTTAGAGTCGGTCGAGTGGGAGTTAAAACTACAGAACAAATCATATATCAGGGGTCCCTTTCTGAAACTCCAGAGCTCATTAACAAAGAAGGACATCTTTCAGAGAGCGAAGGAAGCTCAGATACCAATAGATCTTTCAGGCATGTTAAAGTAAGTCCTGTAGAAACTCAAGCTGAGCAAATAATCTTTACAAGACCTATTTCTGAAACATTGGAAAATCTTTCACAAACAGAAGAGTCATCTGAGAGCAGCAGGTCTGTGAAGCATGTTAAAGTAGGATCCAAAGAAGCATCTTTTACTTTTCAAATGGATGTTTCCAATACGGGTGGAATATCTACAGTAAAAAGTGGAGAGCAGCAAGCAACAAGGCTTATACCCAATAAGCAAGACCCTTCTGTTAGTCAGTCACATATTGTAGTTGAAAGTGACCAGATTGTAGAAAACAAAAATAAAAGAGGTGACTATGTTCTCTCCAGTTTTTCTCAAGATCATGGTGAAAAGATAGTAGAAAAGTCATTTCTTGATAAAACTGTGCAGTTGCAAAGAATCGTAGACCAAAGGTCAGTTATTTCTGATGAAAAGAAAGTTGCTGTTCTCTATCTGGACCATGAAGAAGAAGAGGATGATGATAATGATGGACAGTGGTTCTGAAAGGACTCTTAAATGAAGTATACTTAGTAATTTGTTTATACGTATTTTTGATTATCCTTTTTTTCTAGAAAGAGAAAAAAAGAGATGGAGAAACACTCAAACTATTTACTAAAGATTATTAACAGTGGACTGAGAAGTATTGAATGTGAGCCTCTACCTATTCAGCACACTTTTTACTTCAGTGGAAATCTTATTTTTGGGAGAAATCATGATATTGGTGTGTTTTCCTCAGAGACCTGTGTCAGATAATTTTGGATTTATCCCCCCATAGAGATGGGAGTTTGCTACTGGGGAATTCAAATGATTATATTTTTTGTTTGTTTTATAGCAGGTCAGTTAATAAGAGTGTACTTGAATAGGACCTTTCCATTTATTCTTCTTTTTTGAATACTGTATTGTACTTGGTTACTAAAATATTCAGCAATTCTATTTAAATCTCAAGCTAGTAACCACAAATATAACAGACTATAAGACTAAAGAGAGCGGTAGGTAGCTGATTTTCAGTTCCACTTCTGTGTACTTACATGCAATACCTAAGGAAAGCATTTTAAGATACAGTTATTACAGGTATAAAAATAAATACAATTCTGTAGGATCAAACTAAGCAGAGCAAGAATGGACAGAAAGTGTTATTATTTGTATAGCTAGAGCAAAGTGCATAAAGAAAGAGGTAACACTGAAGCAAGAATTCCTCAGTGTTCCTAATAAGAAATAGTGATTTTTATGGTTAGACAGTAGTACATTTAATACCTTTAAAAAGGTATACCTTGTTCTTTAAAAAGAAAATTAATTTAAAGAATAGGCTGGATAGTATTTCCTCTGAAGTAAGGAGAACTCTTCACAGCTTCAGTGGCTGTGTACATTAATAACATCAACTTATTTTTCAATATATGGTTTACCTTGATACTAGGTATTGCTAAAGGTAAGTGTGAAGTGTCAAACATTATTACATAATGCCTAATTTCTTAACACAGTGAAATTAGCTAATATGTGTTCTGTTTTGAAGAAAACTTGTAAAAATGGCATTGATGACACTTAGGATCATTGTGTGTCAATTAATTCCAGATAATCCTTTCTTTGTTTACAAAGGAGAAGATGCTGTTTTCAGTTACTGGCCCTGCAAACCCAACCTGAGATTTGAATTTTCCTTNTTTTTTTTTTTTTTTTTTTTTTTTTTTTTTTAATTCTTTTTTTCTGGTTCTAACATTTGTCTCAGGCCAACACTGGTTTCTACTTAAATCGTTTGAAAATAAGCTAATTTCTCATGGAAGTTAAATGAAGCACATAAATTAACTTCACAAATAATAATTCAGTGACATCAAAGTCCAGATCAGAAGCCAGCACCACTAACTGTACTAAACTGTGCAGTGCTAGCAGAAGCAAAAATAGCAGCCAAAATATTGCTGTCAGTGGGGTAAGAAGATCCCATACTGGACACACATGAGAAATCAGATGCACAAATGAGAAGCTGCTATTTTTCCATGCACACACACGCACATTCACCCTCTCACACCTCCTCTGCAGAGTACAACACACCTGTATCTGGATGGTTGCTTTAGTGCCACTGCAGTCATTGCTGACTCTGAGGGTTTGTTTTTTTTCCCTGTGGTTATGTAAGCATAGTTTTGTGAGTGCTAATTCATATTAGAATCCAGTTAAACTATCTTAGTCTGGCATGACTAGTCACTTTTCAGATTCCTTCATATTAACAGAAGCTAGATTTTTCAAAACTGACTGCTGCTTTAGAATATGAATGTAACTGCAAAGCTGAAGAGAAGCTCCATGCTGACTGACATATCATGCTGTTTCAGTTATGGGACAGTTTAAATGGTTGTGTGCCTTAGTAACTGAGTTTGAAACTGTACAAAGCTATTAATGTTCCAAAGATTAATTCCTAAGGTTTGTCTGCACTGCAAAATTTTCTGTTTGTTTTCCTCCTTTGGCATAAGTGTCAGTACCAGTGTACTCAGGACTGGTTATTTTTTGACTGTGTACTATGATTGGTTGAAATTGGAAGTGTAACCAACAGCTGGAGAATGAATAGGAAAATGAATTGTGTGGAAGCACTAAAGGCATTTATGCTAAGCTTATTTATACTGTTTACTGTGTAATGGATAATAATATTTTTTCAAAATTAATACATATGTGCTCAGAAAAGATCTTGTGCTTCCATTTATAAATAGGATGTTATTAATTGTAGTACTTCTTATTTAATCCTATACTTTTGTTTCTTCAGCTGATCCTGTGATTTTAAAGATGGTAACATCTCTGTGTTTATTTTGATAATTGTGCATAAGTCAGAATTTTCCAGCTAGATGTCTAACTGCAAGCAATCAGATTCTCTTCTTCAAGTATTAAATTTGTGCATAAAGGAAGAAGTCAGCTCTGTAATTAACAACAGAGTTAAAAAAAAAAGTTTTCACAAAGTTTTATTCTAAGCTGAAACTTAAACATTCTCTGTAAAACAGACTTAAGAGTATCTGTAGAAAATGTAGTTTGTAACCAACAAAACACTACTTACAAGGTCAAAGCCATTTATTGATACCTTGTGGAATCTTTGACAGAGATGCTCCCTAGGAACTGTATCAACACTGTTATGTTTATCTTTACCTGCTCAGAGGATTATAGTGTCAGATGAAGGAATAAACCAGTGAAGAGCAAGTGAAGCATCAAATGAAGATGGCCTTAGCAGTGAAGGAGGAAACAAACAAACAACAAAACAGTATTGTTTCCACTGAGGCAACAACAACTCTAAAAATTACTTTACACATTACTGTCAGATGTAGTAGGTTATACCAAGATATATTTCTATTTTGATTGCCTGGAGGGAAAAATTTGTTCTGTGTACTAAAGTTTTTTTTTTTTAAGATCAGGATTTTAATCATCTGTTGGAAAGTTATTTTATTGTAGGGAACTGGAAATGTGCATTAGCATAACATTTAAAGACATGCACAATTCCTTTGCATGAGGACTTTCGGGCTCTGAAAACAAATATATCTCCTCTAAAAAGAATTTAAGTTTTAAAAATGTTTGTTTAAGTAGCCTGTGTTCCAGCTGATTCTCCTTAACCTGAGACATTTTGGCAGAGTATTATCCAGAAGGTATCATTATCTTCAGGCAACAAAATGGAGTGAGGTGGACAATCACATCCTGCAGGCCTGATGGTTGCCTCTGCAGAATTAGGGCCATAGATACATGTGTTAGTAGTAAGAGCAAATTTAGCCTGCCTCCTGATGTACTAACTCACCCTATACCATCACTTTCTGCTTAAGTGTTACAACCTGTGGCTGAAAGGATTGGTGATAGGACCTCAGTCAGCATGTACTTCTGAAGCTTACTCATATAAGCTGTGCTTTTCTTTAAACACAAATAAGAACTTTACTGCTGAGTTTGGATTAAACAAAATGCTTTTAAAAATATCCTTAGTAATTCGGGGGGAGGGGGTAAAAACTGATGATATGCTGATGTAGATTGGAAATGGGGCACTATTTTCCAAATGTGTAAACCACTGGTCTAGAAAGTAAATATAGCATAGAATATAAAGAAAGATGTGTGAGAGACCTAGAACTCTGTACTGAGTGATGTTTGTGAACCGCAGGTGTTGAAGAAGACGGTAAGAATGTTGACGCTGAGGTTGTTGATGTCAGCTGTGTGAAACTTTGCAGGCAGCTTGTGTTTTGGTCATTTGCAATGAAACTTCATTTTTGTGGTGGTATAAGCTTTGTGATTTTACACTTTTTCACTCTTGAGTATTAAACAATCAAAATCAATGCAAATGTTTCTCTTTCTTCTGGTCTGATTTTTTTAAAGGCTTCATTGTCAAAGAAAAAGGACTTCATGTCTATAAATCTCTTGCTCTAAGGCCTCTCAGACTGAGGACTAATTTCAGGTCAAAGAATGAACATAATTTTTCATTTCAGCAAAGGCATGCTTCTTTCACATGGATTAATAGAAGTGATGGCAAAATATAGCCTATTCTTTATTGCAACTACACATAAGATGGGTGGACAAGCAGTGGCTCTTGGCTTCAACAGCAGGTAGTGGGAGAAGCAGAGTATGAAACAACAGAGAAGGTGGAATTCCTGGAGTTGCAAACATCATAGTCTTCCTTGGATCCTGGGATATCACCAAGGTAAGTCTTAACTTCTACCCTTTTTTAGAAAAGAAAATCTTCTTATGCACATTTAGACCTTTAATGAAAAAGGATATTTTCTTTTAAATGGTGCCTCTCTCTGTGTTGGGAAGTTTTTATCTTTAACCACATACTTTATTTGTAATGAAGAAAATATCATGCCTTTAACCCATTTTTTTCTTGATTAAAGAAATGGGTCATGAGTTTTTAGTGTGAAAGAGTGAGACTTCAGAAAGAAGTCACTAAGGAAAAAAAAAACATTCTCCATTTCTTGAAAAACAGTATCTGAAGCTACTGACTAAATGACAGCATATTCTGAAGATGGTTAAATGGTCAGCAAAATAGCTTCCACTGGAACTGACCTCTGTCAGAAAAACATGTTTTCAGCCTTCATCTACCAATTTGGGAAATATTGCTTTTCAAACTATCAGTGGTGAAGATCTGATTTCTCTGAAACTTGAAGAGTGTCTGTGAATAGTAAGGAATGGGACTCAGAATGGGTTGGTGTTTAATGCACTGTTTATGATTTCAGTTTCCTGGGTTTTGACACACTTATCAGTTGTTATAACATTTTAAAGGTGCAATGGAAATCTGGGGGTCTCTCAATGTTAAATTCTAGAAAGGAGTGCTTAAAATCAAATGGGGAAAAAAAAAGGTTTTTATTCATACTCCTGGTAGAACTGGTTTTTTCCTGATATGTATAGTTGGAAGAAGACTTACCATGGGTTGGTGTTTCAGTGTTTTGGTCTATCTTATTTGGTCTCTGTTTTGTCAGTGTTTTTGTGGCTGTGAAACACAGGGAGGGAGATACAGGTTATGGTTTATTGTCAGGTCAGCATTCTTTGCCATTTTAATCTTGTGTTGCAGAGAGTCTATGCCTGCAAGACACCCAGCTATTTCATACCACTCTATAAAAAGGCAAGTTCTCTTTGTAATTGGAAACTTCTTCTTTCAGAGGTTGATCTTTCTTGTAATTTTGGTTTGACTTTCACTTAATGTCATTGCATCATCCTGTGAAAACAATGAGATGCTGTATGTCCATCTCTGTCACTTTTTGCTGTTATCACTTAGGCAGAGGAGTTAGCCAAGGAAGTGACTGATTTCCTCCTATGAGTTATGAGTAAAATTGAAGGTAAATATATTTTCTTTTTTTTTTTTCACTTGCTGCCTTAATTAATTAAGAGGGGTGATGGTGGCATATAATCAAATCTCTTCAGGCAGTGGCTGTTAAATCAGTGACACATCTGACATTTAGCAGAGGAAAAAGTCTGAAGAGTTAGCAATCACAACTGCTGCCCTGGGAACTTTCCAACAGTTTGACTCATCTGTCTTTTCCATCAGGCATTTGTGTGATTTTTTTTGTGCCTAAGTATCTCTGAGAAGTGCAAAGGAACATAGATTCTAACAAGATGCATCTGAAAAGATGCTCAGCCAAGAAGAGATCTAATGAAAAACTCACTCTGAATATGTCAGCAGGTTCTTGAATTGCTATCAATCTTTTTTTTGTATTGTGGGTGCTAAATGAGATTTGTAAGTGAAGGTAGTACAACATATAATTCAACAATATAAATTTCTTAGACTCTCACTGGAGTAAACTGATAAAGAGGAAACTCAAATACATCTATTTTCCTCTAGTATATACAGATATATTGAAAAATACTGTAACCCTGAGTGATACAGTTAGCCCAGTGACAATCAAACTAAATAAGGATAAGGTTAATTTCATTAAAACTCTCAGCTTTCATAACAACATTGCCTCTGGAGCTGTGCATTGAGGTGGGAATGTGATTATGATCACTTTGGGTTTGCTCTCCCATTACTGGGAAGCAAAGTGTATTTCTTGTAGAGGGTTTTGACTATACAGTGGTGAACATTTATTTGAATACTGCTTGTTACTTAGCTAGCACTAATACTGCTGACCAAGTTCAGTTCAGCAAGGGCTTTTGGTGAGAGCTTGGCCAAAGGCTTATATATTTTGTTCCAGGAAAAAGGAAATTGTTCTTACATCAGAGCCCTAGAAATTTGCATTAGGATGTTTTTCAAGACATTACTCTAAAATCCTTAGATTACCAACCAAAGCCAGGAAAGAAACCCTGAAAATGAGTAAGTTACTGAAAATTAAGTTACAATGTAACTTACTACCATGTTGTTGGTTTTTTCCCTTTCAACCTATAAGCTGATTTTCCCCCCCCCCCCTCATTTTTCATGGGAATTTCATGCAAGCCAAAGAATGTTTAAAGGGAATGAATAATTTGGGGTCACAATATCAGTCCTTAGAAAGTTGGGGGGGAGGGGTCAAAAAGGGTTTTGAGACCCAGTGTTTTAAGATAGTATTTACTAAATCTGAATGTAAAGATTGTAGAAAAATAAACAAACCAAAGCAACATTTTGATATCAACTCATGCAGTTAGGAAAGAAAAGGGGTGTTTTCAGGTACATGGTTCTTTCCTGTTCTTGGGAGACTGGTAAGATTATTCTCAATTATGTCATGCTTTCCTGTTGAATGCAGCATGTGTTTGGTGTTATACCCATAGACAATGTGGTGCTGTTTATGCAGAGCCTGCTTTGTCCAAATTTTAAGCAAATAGTACAAGAAATTGATTTTTAATGACTAGTTTTATGGTTGGTTTTAAATGCAATACTACAACATATTAACCTTTAATTTTGCTGTTATCAGTTAGATGGAAACTTGTGAGCTTTCAGCAATCCTTCTTTCAAATGCCAGTGATACTTCATGCAAAGGTAGATCTTGGTCCTATAGTGGGAGGAAATCTGAATGCTTTCAGCCCACTAGCTCTAAATGTCAAGATTTAATTTCAACACTCAGTTTTTTGCAAATATACTATGTGCAAGCATCTCCACAAACTTTGAGTGGCAGTAATTGAGAAATGGACATTATTATGTGATAACTGGCACTACATCTGAAAGATCAGATGTTTTTTCATCATCTGACTGACTGTTCATGGTATAATGTTCACCTAAGGATCCAGCAATGGTTTGGAAAGGAAGAGAGAGAGTAAGTAGGAAAAGGAGAGTCTGGAAGCTGGTACTGTAAAAATAGTCTACAGAACACCAGAGAAGAATACACATATCCCCTTCTCTGTGAATCCTCCTCTAATGAACTAGTCTGAATCCCCCATTAGGTGAGCAAATTGGAGAGCTGTGATTTTTTTCAATTTGTAATTTTAAGTTACTCCTCTAATTCAGCAGTGGGAAGTGATGCACTAAACACAGCCCAGGTACTCCACAGCTGACACACAGCAATAGCACACAATGATCTACAATAGTGGACTCTAGTTCAAAAGACTTAAGGTAATTGCAAGCTAACACATAGGCATTGGTCTTTGCTAGTGTTTCTTTGAAGAGGGGGAGAGTTAAAGTTTAGAATTCCTGTAACCTAAGAACTAGCTTTTCTGATAGGTAAGTTGTACCCTTGCAGAATTTATTTATTCTGTAAGATCCCCTCTCATTAAATGGTAAATAATTTGATTGGTTGAATAGCTGATAATGTAGAGTTTCCCTGTGTGATTTTATGTAACATACAGCATTAGTGGGTATTTTTAATGTATTATGAATATAAAAACCATGTTCTGAAGCCTCAGTAGAAATCCTTCTAACATTATATAGTTTATTAGACAATTTGTATTACTAGGAGAGAAAAAGAGCAACTTGAAGGGGGAGGGGAAAGAAGATTTTAACACATTTTTGTATGACTCTCTAAATTAAGCCCTGTGGAACCATTGCAGTTTTTCAGAGCAGGCAGGTTCTTTGAGCTGAGCATTGACTAAAGCTGCTTGCTGCTGAAGCACTGTTAGTCTCAACTTCCAATTTGCTTTTTATACTGAAGAGCCAGACCATTTGGCACACTCGAGCCTACATCTGGAAAAATTTCTCATGAAATGGTTTCCAAAAAGCTATGCTGAAAACTGTCCCTGCAGCTGCTGTTACAATGCAGAATGCAGTTAAAATAATCCACAAAACCAGCCTTTGCTCAGAGACTACTGGCCTTGCTTTTTGAATCCTGAATCAGGCAGTTTTGGTGGCTTGGACTCAGCTTTGCAAGTTTTGTCTTTTTGTTAGATGTTGCTGCTCAGCATCAGGTCAGTTCTAACAAAGGAACAGTGTGCACATTTCTCACTGAAAAGTCTTTCTCTTAAAATTGGTCAAGTTTAATAAATTTCCTCCAGTTAGATCAGTAACAGCACATTGCTGTGTAAAATAATAGCATTTTCCTGCAGAAGGGAAAGATCAGCTTCTGAGAAATGTAATGGGGAGGGGAGGGAAAGTTCTGTATTCTGTTTAAAAACTGAAGTGAACAGTAGTATCTCTTGGACTGCTGGAGATGCTTTTGAAATACAGTAAAACACTTCACTTTCATAACATCCAACAAGCTACTGTCATTTTTTCTAGGAAATATTTGCAACAAGTGATTGTTACTTTGAACACTGACTTTACCAGAGAGGGGTGGATGAGCAGGCTAATATCTTGCTTTCCTTTAAAGAAAGAAATTAAACAAAATATAAAACATTATTTTAATTCCTTAAAGGCAAATGTAACCCAGGCCATTTTTTCTGTACAACTTTACTGTACGTCTTTGGAACCATAGTTCAATCAACAGTAAATAACTTAGCAATAGGTTAAGTTGCTGTCATGAAATCTAAATTGGAGATCTTCTGTTTATGCTATGTGACACCAAATATGGTTTTGGTGACTTGTAGCTGAAAATAGATTAAACTCCCATGCTTCAAGTAAGGTTACTTTAAGTGTGCATTAACAGTAGGGAAAAACAAAATGATAAGTAAAACTTGTGCTAGCATTTCTAAGAGGAAATACTTGTGTGTCAGAACAAAAACAGTGTTCTGTAATAAATGTGTTGGTTTCCCTTTTCTGGGAAGTTACAAAGGACGTGCTCATTACTAAAACCACTCTACTGAGTTGCCAAATTAAAGTAAAATTGTTTCATGTAAACCAGCTGCTGGCAGGTCATTCAGAATATTGTTGGCTTACTGGTTTCTCTCTTATCCTTGCACAGATGCCTTTCAGCTTGGGGAACTAGGGGGAGAATTAAAAAGCATGTTTCTTAGCAATTACTTGACTATGGTATGATTTGCAAAGAGTGTTTGATAGTTTGGCCCTGATCCCACATCATTAAAGTAAACAGTAAGTAGGACATTAACTTCATGCAAGAGATGATCAAACCCCATAGCAAAGTAACCTGGAAACTCCCTTTTAGGACTAGTTTTTCGAGGAATAAGATTGAAAAGATTATTTTGGGGAAGCAAGCAGTGACAACCCCTCTTCTTTTGTCTTGAAGCAGAGCAAATATTTTTGTGATATCATAAATAATATCATACTTCCTGCCAGCAAGAGCAGAGAGAAGGAAACTCCCATTATGCCTGTGAACCACCAGCCAAATTCCCCAGAGAGTAGGAGGGCTCTGGCAGATGGGCTCTGTCATTTGAGGAGATTATTGCCCCCAGTTATCTGCCAACAATTAGCTGGCGCTGTATCAAGGGCAACAGAAGGGGACGTGTAACTTCTTCAGCTTCTACAGTTCACAGACATGAGTGTCAGTGTCAGCTTAGACTGAAATAGGTAATGGTTAAATTTCTATTTCAATCAGATTGCTGGCTGTGAGCTCTGGATCTGAGCAGATGAACAGCCTTCTATGCTGCTCCGGCAGCAGCCTGGTGTTTCTCAGTCCTGTACGCTGATGCTCTAACTGATGCCTGCTTGTCACCACAGTGCCAGGATTCACAGCAGCCAACAGGAGGGAAGTTAGCAGAGTTCATGATAAAATCCAGTGTCCCTTATGAAGAAGAGTACCTGCCTCCTACCACAGTTTTCAGAAGTGCTGACAGAGTAAGTTAGATACAGGTTAATATTAGATGGCAGAGATGAAAAGCGTAACTTTTTCCATGAGTTATGGAGTGCAGATGCCAGCATCATATTCTCCAGCAGAATCAGTTAGCAGCAGCTACAAATATGGGATTTATCTCCACTGCTTGCTTTTGCATGTCCCTGGTTCTGTGGATGGTTTGGATGAGCCAAGTTCCTGTTACAGAGATGAAGAACCCTGGTTTATTACAAAGAGTCAGCCAGAATAAGATCTGCCAGGGTTTAAATTGCCTATCTGAAAAGCATCTTTATAACATTGCCAACTCTTAAGCTAATGGCTGTACCTGCTTAGGTTTCATGTGTGCTGTATTTGTATGCCCTTTTACCCATTCTGTCACTTGCAGGCGCCTCTCTGTCTTGGCTACTTCTGGGCTAAGGTCCCTGTATGTAGCCATTCAAATTCCTGGCCCTTCTTTCAGTAGCACAGTTGCTTTTTGTGAGAGAAAGTGTGACCAAAACATTTCAGAACTGGTAGTTGGAGAAAGGAGGAAAATATGTTTTCTCTGATATGTTCAATGCTTTGTTTACCTTTTAACACACTTTAGGCAAGCTTTTCATTTGCTTCCAGGGAAGGTCTAGGGCTGCAGGTAGGTAATGACTGATCTTGCATGCTTTGAAAGAGGTATGCGTGACTTCTACACTTCATTTGTTACTGGTGCATGTACATCTGATGTCCTATTTCTAAGTGAAAATGAAGCTAAGAAACATTTAACTTGGTCCTGTTCCAAAGCAAATAATCAAATTTTTACTGTTTTCCATGTTCATGTTTCTGAGGAGCATCAGATTCTGTTCTTGACTCAGAAGTTATCCAATATATATAATCTTGTTTAGAGCATTAGCTCACTTTCTAAACCCTTGGCATTTGGGCCAGTCTGTAACTGGTACCTCAGTGGTAGCTATTTTAGTCTTTCCTATGATTGCTAGTCACTACCTGGTGAAGTTAGGGAGCTCTTTCTCTCATTTTATTCAGGCACTATGCAAGTGGAAGGAAGCTTTCCTTCTGCAAATCCTGAATTCTGTCAATGGCAATTCAGCTTCCCTGAGGAAGGGGCTGGTTGCTGTTCTGATCTACTCTGTTTGTGACATAAGTTTGTACACACAAATATATACATCAGAAGTGCCTTTCTAGTTTGTTGTACTCAAGCACATGCTATTTTAGGCTGACATTTTCCAACCAGGCCCGAGGGAGTTAGATGTCTAAATTAAATTCAGTTTGACTGATTTGGACATTGAACATCTCTGAACTAGAATCCTAGTGATAGACTGTGGGTCTGTGCTAAAATGACATGATTAGTTCTTCAGTAATGCAAAAAATGCACATATACATCTAAGTTTTTTCAACAAAATGGCCATAAAATTGAATTGTGAATGCAAATATAAGCCTTGAAGACTGGGATAATACTTTATTAAGGGATCATGCAAGATGCATGCCCTGAAAGTGAAGCTGCCATAGTGTTAAAACTACTGAGCTGTTTTGATGTAAGCACTTCTTGTGAAAACACTATACTTTTGTTGATTTAAAGATAGATGTATTTTATTGAGTGACAAGCAAGTAATTCATTGTAGCTGGTTCTCTCATGAAAAAGAATTTGTATTTTTCATGCTTGACTTTTGTTGGTAGAGATTGAAAATCAATGGCATTGAACATGGTCCATGGTCCATTGCCTTAGACTAGTATTATACAATTGTATTTCTGGACAGAAGTGTGAACAAGAATTGGGGTTCTATTCCTAAATCCATCCTTACTTAATCATGAGCAGTTTTAGCAACATGACATGAGTATTCTGGATGCCAGTTTAGTCATCTCTCAAATGGGTTTACAAAACCCAACAGGCCTAATGAGGTGTAGCAGTGTTTATGAAATGTTTTTAGATCATCATGTCACAGGTGCTATAAAATGGTAATGCCATAACTGAATAAATTGTAAGGAAAATACTAATGTGATTTGCATAGCATAAGGAATGATATATATATAAAACCAAACTATAAATTGGGAGAGTTTACAGCTAACAGAACTGGTTCCCAAATAACTGTGAACATGGCCCAAATCTGCTATTGCAGTTCAGTACGGTTAGCCTTGTACTAAACTCTGACAACTGCAACCTGGGGGAGAACAGCAGAGTTAAAGAAATGTCTCTGCCTGGTGCCTGCTGTGTTGTTCAGGCTCTGTATTCAGATGCTCTTTAAAGTACACAGTCTGGAAGGGGCTCAAGCATTGAAAAGCAAAGAGGGAAACAATTCCAAACAAGGCTGCCTGTGTGCAGCTCTGTTTCTGGTATCGCCCTTTGAAGGTTTACACTGAAGTACTCTGCCTCACAAGCTGCTTCAGACTAATAGAATTTATGGAAAGAGCTATAAACAAAAGGCAAATGTCTTGAATGCTTTTCAGTGCTGGGGAGAAGTGTTATTATGTTAATCTGACACCAGCTGGCACTGGCTGCCCTGGTAAGGCTAGTCTACCTCAGGTTGCCCTCATTTTGCAGGCCAGCATAGTAGAAAATCACTGTAAGACTGAATCCATTGACTTCCCCTCTCCAAATTGATTGTGCATCCAGAATTGTTGTAATGGAAAAGAGGCAGAAATTTGCCTGATATACCTCTTTCTGCAGTTACCTAAACCAGTATGAGCAGGTACCCAATACAGCCTGTAAACCTGGAACTGGGAGAGAATGTACTTATGTTATAAAGGCTTAGGGAAGATGATTTTTTGTGGTCTGTATGTCTTTGGAGTATTAGGAAGTCTAATAAAAAATAGTCATAGTGAGGACATGAATGTCTTGGTAAGTGACCTCAAAATGGATATCTGTGCCCTTCTTCCATGGAGAGCAGACAGGTATTATAAGCATATATAAGTATTATAACTTCTTTTGAAGAAATTCAGGATGGGCAAAGTTGCCAACGTATTCTGCCTAAATGTGCACTATCAGTTTGGTTTTGGTGCAATTCAGTTACAATTTTCTAAGGTCTGAGTGTTCCTAGAGATGGTTCACCTGTGTGATCCCCTCTCACTAACAATGTTAATTAAGAAAATCAAAATATTTCTTTTAATGTCTTTCTGATGTCTACAGCTGACTGTTGAAGTTGACTTTCTGTATTTGCAGAAAGTTCACACCTCTGGGAATAATTGTTTGTGGTACTTCTGTGCCTCAGGATGTAGTCCAAAACATTTTAAATTTTTTCACCCTCTTTCTTCAATCAACCTAACAACAGAAAGCTGATCTGACTGTAGAAACTACTCTGGCTGCAGTAAGAGCAGTGGCTTTTCTTACCCTTTTAAGGCAGTTCTCTCTGTGGTCTCAAAGATTACTAAATAGCTCCAGAAAATTAAAGCACTTAAAAATCTCAAGTGGACAATTTACATGTACAGTTGCAGTTTGCTGGGAAAAGAGCTGACTAGTAATCTGTAGCTAGAATTTATATGGTGTTGCAGTGATCAAACATTGCTAACCTTATCAGCTGCACTGGTGAATTTGACTTTGGATTGCATGGCCTTTTAAAATGTTTATCACTGTTCCCCACTGGAGATTCAGTGCAACTCTACAGTCCCAACAGCAATACAGTTCTAACCTAGGGTTTATCTATATTGATATATTAGCCAGGTTCCCAAACTTTGGTCACCACACTGGCTATATATGGGTCCCTTCCTGCCTCTCCAGGGAGGGTTGGACTTGTATCTAAGCCCTATACCTAAAGGTTGTGTGGATGCCAATAGCTAAAGCTATACAGAGCCATCAGCTAGAGCAGTCTTCTGAATGTAATATGGATAGAACCAATGGTAGACATGCCCAGAGTTGCCAGTTTGCTGGAACAGAACAGAAGTTGGAGTGGTATGGCACTACCTGATGAGAGGAGGGACAACCCCAGTTCAAAACCAACAAAAAACAACAACCAGAACACAACCAAAAATCCCCAAACCTCCAGGAAAGCCCTAGTCTGCTGTAGAACATTAGGTATGAAAAGTAAGGACAAAGATATTGCTGTTCCATTCACAATGTGTGTGGGGCTGCATAAAGCCTGTAGTATCCTGACAGAATCAAAGCTTTTTGCTGTGATGCTCAGCAAAATTTGAGATTTTTCTGCTTGGAAGGTATTGGCGTGTTCCTTCTGTAGTTCTTGAAGCAAGAAAGCAAAACTCCTAATAATCTAATGGCTAAATCAAAATAAGAAGGCAAATACACAGAAAAGCACAAGCAAACTTAAATGGTTTGTTGGTTAAGATACTGGTAGGATTGATGTAAACTTAGATATGATAGTAAGTGTGCTTTTCTGATTAGTGCATATTTCTGCTTCTGACATTTCACTGGACTTAATATCTAAGCCTTCTGAAGATAACATTTCTTCATTAAGGGTTGGAAAAGAAGAAAAGTCCAAGGGATCTGAAAGAGTGAGGGTCGTGGCACAGTGGCATGAACAAAATGCTAGAAGTTTGCTTATGTACATCACAGGGGTTGGGAAAGTCAAATACTGCTGGAAAGAGCTTTTATTTCCCTTCCATTTATTTTCCTTTTATAAACTTGCCATCCACAAATCTTTCCTGGCCTTCCTGTCTCTGGTCACTTGAAATAGCCTTTTAAAATATGCGTGAAGCTGCTTTGCTAGCAGCACTTCTATAAACCAATGAAATACTGAGCATAAATCTTCTGTGGAAATATCTTCTCCCCACACATTGCATCTAACTGACCTGCTTGAACTGGATAGCTAGTGCATGCAGGAAAGTCAAAGGATGTGGCCCTATCTTTAGCTGTGAGTGACCCTATGTCTGCAGCAAATGTGTTTAGAAATATGTTTAAATAATTTACCCTGTTCTGCAAAATCCTTATTTACTTTGGTTCCTCCTCAATACCAACTCCCAGTAAATAAGCATAGTTTCTTTCTTGCACTAACATTCACTGGGGCTTGTTCTCACTGAACTTCCAGAGATGAGATTCTGTACAACCCCCTGGGCATTTCATAATATTGCACTTAGAGTTATAGTGTGGAACACAATAGTGTGAAACAAATCAGAGAGTTCTCTGCATTGAGCTGAATTTCAGCTTTACTGAGAAATGGGGTTTTTGCAAAAGGATCCTCCCCTGTTCTAGCTTTGTGTAAAAAGAAATGCTACTAGCTTTTGAGTAGTGTTGCAAGGTTCTTCTTGCAATAGTTACATGTTGCTGAGCTCTGTGCTGCAGACAGGATCTAAGGTAGAAAGATAAAACTGAAAAATCCCAACAGAATAAAAAAATCAAATAGCACAACATGCTAGTTGTGAAAGAATCCTAAACAGGCATTAGTTAGGATGGGAAGAGTTAATGGTGCTGCCCCTGAGATTGATGTTTTTCAGCTGCAGCAAAGCTGTCCAGCAATTTACTTAAATTTAGGATTAGTTTGATGTTACACAAAGCTAAGCCTTATCACTGTTTTGTGGCCTGTCACAGAGTAGCTGTTCATGTTACTTCAGAGTCTCTCTGTAGTTCCATCTGGTAACTTAGATACTGCTCATGAAAGCCATGGATTAGAGAGAGGGCGGGCACAGGGTGTAATACATAGCACAGAAAACTGCCAAGATGCCTTGAGAAAAAACCCAGTATTCCAAATAGTTGACTTAATGACACTAAGATGTGGGACAAGTAAAAATAAGTCCATAGTAAGAATGTCTTTTCTGAGGGAATCAAACTTAAAAATGCAATGATCTATGCACACTAACTTTTACCTCATTGTCTTGCAATTTACAACAAAGACTGAAAAATAAAACTTGAAGAAGGGGAAGGAATGTACTTAAGTATCTTAACATGGAGCCATAATACTCAATGTAACAGAGCACTTAATAAATGTTCCTTGCTAGTTCTCCAGAAGATAGTGCTTCTGCCTGCATAGGGCTGTCTGTCATAGCTTCCATCCTTACTCAACAAGGAAATTCCCCTTTACATGCTGCATCTTCTGTGGGTTTTGGACTCTTTTTCTATCAGGTATTGAACAAACTCGAACACTTTATGGCAGCAACAGAGATCAGAACACTGAGGCTCAGCTAAGCTCTTGTGTTGTGACGCTTTTATTTACTTAACTTTGCTCCTTTCTATTTTTGCTCTTAGCTTTCAATATTGCTGTTGTGCATTGATCTTTGACTTTGTCTTTCAGCAAAGAAAGGTATCTTTAGTAGTTTTTTCATGCTGTTTCAGTATGGTCCTTCTCCTAAGGAACTGAAGGATTGGATGTTTTTCAGACACAAAGTATTTACCTTTCACCCTGTGTTGCTTTGAAAACCATGTATGTGCGGTGGAGAGGTCAGGGAGGGGACACCTGCAAATGGAAGTAGGAAAAAATTATTTGCTTCACTGACACAGTTTTCTCTGCATCAGGGATGGCCAAGCCATTGAGAGCTGAGCCCCTCTTCAGCAAAATAAAAATTATCCTGTCAGCAACCCATACAAACTTGACATATGCTGTTAAATGCTGGCATACTGTACCACATAAATCTTCCATGGAAGTGTGCTTCTCCAGTTCATAATATCACAACACGTTATCAGTTTCCACTCTTTCACCACTTATTGAAGGGTGTATGAAGACTATTCAGACTGATTTTTTTTTAAAACAAAGTAGAAGTCAAACAGTGGTGCATTTATCCACCTGTTTTCCAAATCCAGCCTGAGCTACACCTCTTACTGGCTACCTCAAGCTAGAATTTAAATTCTAATTTAAAAATAAACTAAAATAAAGCATAGTTTTTTGGGTACAATGGATATAAAATAAAACAACAAAATCCAAACCAAGTTTCAGCTAAGCTATATGCATGCTTTGCACTTGTTAGCATAAGTACTACTTTAGTAATCTGGTTTTAAGAAGGTACTGAGCTTTATCTGAGAAGTCTCCAGCCGGCAAAGGCAGTCATCTTAAACTGCCAGTGGTAGCACACTTCTGGAGAGAGATGTGGGAGATCACCTAGAATTGCTTTCACTCAAACTAATTTGTCCACACTCAGATCCTTATTTAGTTTCCTTTATTCCTCCAATGAAATAAAAGGAAAAATGGCTTTTGACTGTAAATTACAGATTAAATTAGAAACATTATATTCTTGCAGCAAAATATGAAAGAGGTAGCACAGGTCAAGGAATATTATAGTTTTCTTTCCAATTGTTCTAAGAGATCCTCAGTAATTCTCTGAGGACACACTGGCTTACTGATCTACCACTTCAAGGCTGGGTAAAATGCAAAAGAAACAAAAGTCCATCTATGAAAATTCCTTTCCAGTTGCACAGAAGGACTGCAGTGCTGGTACACTGGCAGGGATCTATTCTCCAGCAGTCAGTTTTTGTTAAGTGTTTTGTATGTGATTGGTTGGCTTCTACTTTATGAAAGAAACAAATATCACTTTGAGGATTGTAATAGAACTGCAGCTGTGCTTCTTTGGTGATTGGTATTGGTAAGGCTATCTCTAATTTGTAGCTCTGTGTATCAATGGATTACCACTAAAAAGGTGCAGGCACTCTGGAGGACAGCAGTTCTAATTATATCAATGTATATTTAAGAAACTTGAAGTCACTGAGCGTGACTTCAACGTTAAAAGCCCTAGGTCACTAAAAGGGTTTAATAAACCTAATTACTTCACTGTTCCAGAATTACAAGGGAGAGTAAAAGGCACATGATTCTTCTTCCTATGCCATTGGTAAATAAATTAAAAACACTTTCAGTGTGAGAGTCTAGTTATAGTCAGTTGAAGTTACTCTGAATCTCCATTTCTGATTTTGAACAGAGACTAAATTAGCTCCTTTTGTCAGACAGAACATGCTAACCTGCTACAGACATATGGTCTGGAATAGTTCCCTAGGAGCAGAGCTGGTGTCAGACACGATGCCATATTGTCCAAAATGCTCCTTACATCAAGGAAAATGGGAGCTGGGAGCTAGTATTATGTAATGATTTTATAATCTGGAAAGGTCTTTACTCATGTTGTATTGCAAATGTGACAGGACCAGGAAGGAGGTAAGGACTCAAAGAAAGTACAAATGCTAAGCAGTCACTACTGCAAGACTGTTAATTGGCCACTACCTGAGAGCCTCCTCAAGCCCAATTGGGTCTTGACTTTTTAGCTCAAATTTTGACCGTTGGACTTCTCAAGCACTCAGTAACCAAGCACTCAGGAATTCAGGTGAAAGATTTCTGAGAGGATGCACAGAGTATAACAAGAAAAAATATCTTTGACTTTTCTGGTTTGTTCTCAAAACCTAAGAATTCTGCATTTAACAGGAAGCAGTCTATTGAGTGTCCCAACACGTGGAACATCCAGGCATATATTTAAGCTATTCTTAGTGTGTTCAATAAAAAGAAAGGTCAGACCCCAGCTGGAACCAGAGTGATGGTTTACATGTAAAGGAGAAACCCTGCAAGCTCTCTGAAAGCAAATATCCCACCGGTCTCAGGAACAGAGATTTCTATATCTGACTTCTCTAAAACAGGTTCCACAATATGCTTGCATAAATCAGAGAGCTGTGTATACACCATGCTTCCCCCCCTTCACTATTTATATTCACTTGGAATGAAAAATAGCTCACCACCTGCCTCATTTCTATCATAATGTAACAGGCCACAGAGCTAACACCCTTCTGATGTGAATGGCAGAATAAAATTACAAAAAAGGTCACTCTGGTAGAACCCAGATCTTTGGCACCTCCCTTGGAACATTTCCATAAGAAATACAAACATAAATGTATGAAAATATGTTATTTCAAGTATGTGTATTGTCACTAGAAACAAATGCAACAGACTTCCATTGCAAGCTTGCAGGTTCTAAAATTGTGGGGACAAGAGTTCAGAGATTTAGTATTTTATCTAAGTTTTTAAGTACATTTATAGGAACAGTGGAGCTTTGCTGACATATGGAGTCTTGCTACAAAAGACTTGTTCTGACACACAGAAGAGCGTGGGACTTCTCCCTCAGAAAAATAAATGGTCAAGAGAGGAGAAAGAAAATGCCATTAGGCAGCAGTTGTCATATCAGACTAAATAATTTGCTTGTTTGGTCCCTTGAAGTAGGAACAGCCACTATTCTTAAATTAATTCAGACTAATCTTAAAACCACTGTTTTGAGGTGTATGAATATCAATTTTTGGTCTGATTAGATCCATTGAATCATTAGAAATACTCAGAAATCTTTTGACAATTACTGCAAACTCCACAAATCTGTGGGTTGAACTGAAGGGGAGTGCAGTGAAAATGAAAAGAAAGCAGATCTTGGAGGCCAGGCAGAAAGATGGAGACCTAACCACCATCACAGCCTTAATGACAGCAGAGGGCGGTGGTAAAAAATAATATTATTGAGGTCATGTAAAAATAGACCAAAGAACATTTCATGCCATTTGTTGCCTGAAACTAATAAACATCCAGGAGCTGCTTGAAGTTGCTACTCAAGTTTTACTACTTTTCTGGTTTAAAGTGAAGCACAAGTGGTGATTGCAAACTAAATGGCTTTAATTGAACCAAATCAAGTTTAAGGAGCTTCATAAAGTGAATTCCAAACATTGAACAGAATTTTACTTATGAATGCATTTGTGACATGCAGCCATGTTGAGAAGTTGAAAAATAATTCTTGGTTAATTTAGATTAATTTGAAAGCCTTGACTATTTTGAAAAGAAGTAATACAAAATTTGTCCATATCAACTCTGTGTGCCTTTAGCAGTCATTAAAGAAGGACTAACAACTAGATAAGCCATGGAGAGCTGGCTGTTACCTTTGTGGTGATCCCATATTGAGATTTCCCAATGGAGCAGAGGCAGAAATGTTGATTCTGCATATTGTTACATTTGCTTAGCACATTAACAGAGGAATTTGGTTTCTGGGGCAGTCAGAGAGGCATTGTTCTTTTTCCAATTGAGATTAATTAGATCCGTGGGAATTTAGAATGAGCAGAACCTGCATGATTGGGGCCAAAATCCACTGCTCATTTGTTCTGTGTCAGGGTTGTTAATTCAAATGGCAGTTTGTCCAAATTACTAGTACTTTCCATTGCTTCTTAGGAAATCTATCCCACAACATAATCAATGTGATTACCAGGAAATGTCCCTCAAAAAGTGAGTTCAGCCAAAATGAGCAAGACTGTTTTAAAAGCTTCTATTTTGAGCCCTGCTGATTTGAACTGTACCAGGCAGTACAAGTACCTTTCTTTCAAATTAGCTTTTTCGTTAGCGTTACTGTGCCATTGAAAAAGCAGTCGGTTAAAGTGTAACAAATACAGTAACAAACTGAAAGTAAAAAGACTTAAGGCAAAGGTGGATGGTGTCTAAACTTTAAACACTGGCTTGGTGGCACTTGGCATGCAGGAGCTCCATCTGCCTTCCAGTTTTCGGTACTACTGCAGCAGCCAGAGTTTGAAATAAAAGGTTTATGGAATCGAAGTTAGCAGTACTCTGGTGAGTCGCTGTACCTTTATTCCACTCAAACAAGAAAACTTTGTCACTCCACCAAAATTACTAACTGGAAGTAAGGAAAAACCTCCTAAGAAAAGTCAGCACTTTCTGGAATGGATTCTTTCTCCATCAGTGAACCCATACGTTACAGTGAGTTTATTTCTTCCTGGCATGAGACAAATCAGAGAATGTTATGTGTAGTGCAAAAAAACCTCTGATAGAAAGAGTGTGTCCTCACTTCTCGAAAGTTATGCCAGTTGAGATCTTGTTTCATTATGTATATGAAAGCTATATATACTGTAAAAGCATTATGTAAGACATTGTAAAGTGGAAACAAGGGTAAGTAGCATTAATAGATTTGAAATTCTAGAAGAAGGAATGCCAACTGACAAAACTCTTGGTAGTGACAATCACACCAGAACACATATTGTCTCTCCAGTAAAGTAGGGAAGTGTGCTGCTTAAAGTCTGTTTGTAAAATCTGGTGATGACACAAGACCCTCAGCTTTTGTTAGAAGAAAAATGTAAGTCAGTAGACTGCTACAAGAGCAGAAGAATGTACATTTTCTAGAGATAAGCAGAACACTAAAGGAAAGCATAAACCATTGAGCCCCTGTATTGGAATCCTGCCATGTAAGGGAGAGCTCTGCCATTTCCCTAGAGCATTTCAAACATTCCAATCGTATGTTAAGCAGGTTATTCTCCTGTCTGACCATGGAGAGAAGTTCACTGGCTGTGACACCTGGCAGAGGTATCAGACAGTCCACTGGGTTACTACTGCTTTCCATGCGTGTGCATCTCACATCCCAACACTCTAGTACATACCAACCTTTCAGCAAGCAGAACCTAAAGAAAGCTGAAACTGCATTTGTGGATCACTGGATTGATCTGTTGATTCTGTATGCTTAGAAGATTTCTCCAGCCCATGGGACCTCTCTGTACCAGTTATAACTGCATGAGCTTAGTAGTTAGTGGTGGATTTTTTTGCTTCACTCTAATTCTCAGAATACAGTGATTTCCAAGAAAAGACTGTGCTGCTAGCTACAGAGAGAAGGTTAAAAATATTTGCTAATTATCCAGCCTTAAAAGAGAAACACTTGTTTCCTGTCATGCATAAGTCACACTAAAGTTTCCTGCTGCTAAAAACTGACCTTTAATTGCTCAGTGGATATTCTGATCATAATCCAAACTTACAAAGTCTAATTTAATGCATATGATTCAGTATAAGTGGTATACACGGTACTGGGTGGAAAAGACTCACCCAGGATTATTAGAGAGGCTGATCCTCAGAGTGTTCAGAACTCAAATTGAAAAGCTCAGTAAGACATTTTTGATCTCCTAGTTCTGTGAAATTGAGTGCTAGGAATCTTGTCACAAAAACCTCAATAAAAATAGTTTCTTTGTGTTTAATTGGCAAAACAAAAGAAAATGGTTGCATAAAGCTTTACTATAAAAGATATTTTCAACTGCATCTTCTCAAAGTTGTTAGTCTCAAAACAGTTACCTCGTGTAATAAATCTGATGACAAACCATCATCTCTTTTTATTCACACAACATTCATCTGGCTTGCATAAGTTTGACACCAACAAGGGATCACTGGTGGAGTTGTGCTCCAGTTACTGGATTTGTTCCAGCAACCCAACTGTTGAAGGTGGGACTTCAAAACAATATTAAGAATTAAACTAGGGTTAAAAAAAAACATTAAAAATCTACTTAGCACTAGTCTTATTTGTTAGATGGGAATGGCAACCACGAGGGAAGCATTCTACTTAGCACAGGATCAGATTCCAGTGCCCCCTGCTCTGATCATCATTTTTAGCCCTGTGACTACACAGGCAAGACTGTACACCTGTGCTGTGCAGGATCAGAGCTTCAGAGATCGGCTTTCAGGTTTGAGAGAGCAGCACTTTTTAGAAGCACTGCACAGAATTTGATGACACAAGATTGGGAGATCACCATGGAATTGGCCAAGAGAATCAGACTGAGAATGAATGAGTATGACAATTGCAGGCTACGCAATAAAGAGAGAATCCTGAGTGACTGCTTCAGGAGGAAAAACACAAGATAAAGTGGTGTATGAACACTCAAATCACATTAGAAATTCTTGTGGATATCATAAGGCTATGAGGTAACTGGCACTTACCTCTATATAGCTGGTCTGAACCTGAAATTAGTAAGAAAAGTGTAATACAGTTGAGGTGAGTGAGGATGTTTGTCTTGGCAAAGAGCTGCTCATTCTACACTCACAAAACAAAAGAGAGATTTAAAACATATTATTTCAAACTCCTCACTGAAATACTGCCAACTCAAGTACTTTATACATATTCTTAACACCTTTATAGTTTCAACAGTCCTAAGCTGTCCCTGCACTTTACATTGGCTCCATGTGTATAGGGTGTTTCATTACCACTGAAGGCACACCCTCAGAGCTGAATATTTTTTCATGACAGAGCAGAACCAAAGACATTTTAACATTGTTTAAATCTCTGTAGTGTGAGCAGAAATGAATAAACAGACAAAAGTTTGCTCTCCAAAATATCAGACTGCAGTAATCTTTATCTCCTCCCTCTTACTTCCTCAAAACAATCCCCAACCGAAAAACCAAACACATTACAACATATGTGGAAAGAAATACATAACATGTTCTGGCTTTGTTAAGAGCAGGTCTCCCAAGAAAACAGCTTCACTTTTTCCTGTCTGTACTTTAAGTAGAAGAAGGCAGGAACACAGTTTCTGTCCTGATCAATGATTTAATATCCTGGAAAACATTTGGTTTCACACATAACTGAATCCCCTCTGAGGAATGTATTGCTAACTGTGCTCATATTCAGCTTCTACATTGGTCTGAAGTATGTTTAACTTCTGATTTCTTAGATATCATTTATTTCATATCATTTATAACGTGGGACCAAAGCGATGTTAAGAAGTGTGATGTAATTGCTGTTTTTAAAACTATCATGGTATACAAGCAGGTCACTTCCTGGAATTTAATATCCAGCTAAGAAAAACACACAAGTACTATCATCCACAGTGAGAAATATTCTGTGCAGTATGATGTGATAAATATGGAGGGTGTTGAATTTTGAAGGGCAAGTTATTTCATCTCAGATTATTTCAACAAAACCCAACCTATTTATCAGAAAAAACAACAAGACTGCAAGTGGTGAGTAAGACTGAGCAGGTGTACGTGTCAAAATCAATTATTACCTTTCAAGTTTAGGAAAATAACAAATGAACAATTAAAGAGTGCTATTCTTTATTCAAAACAGAAAAAGAGAAATAAGTCTTCAAGAAAAAAATTAGAACTTTTTTTGCATTTTGATTCAAATGAAAGTTCTGTCAGCACATAGGAGAGAAGAAATGCCTTCTGCAAGGTATTAATCTTCTACATTCAGCTTCTTGGTTCCCCTGCAGACCTACCATGGGATTCTTGTTGAGACAAGTTTATGTTAATTAGTCTGTGGGAACTAGAAGGAGGATTTCTGCAGTTGGGATTCCTTTTTTGGGGCCACCGTTAGAGCTAATCTTCAGCAAAGAAGAATTTTTAATACCCAGTAATGCCAAATATTCTGAGTATGAAGCAATTAAATCTGACATAACACAAACAAGATATTCCCTAAGGTAGGGTTTATGTATTAGGTCATCTCAGTGTGTGTGAATACAGGTAAAATCAAAATCAGGTGAACAGCGTGCAGGTAGATTGAGCTTCCATAATTCCCTTACTTGTTTCAACAGGCCAAGTATCATGGATAAAAATGGTCATGATGGAGAGGCTGGGGGTGTGGGCAGTATTGCCTAAGAGTCTCCAGTCTGCTGTTAACGAAGAAATCAAAGGCAATGTTAGCTGCACCAACGTCTGGCTGGGAGAGTAGTCTCTGGCCACCACAACTTTTAACTGCAAGTGATGTTCTCCTCCAAAAGCTATTAAGCAAGAACAAATGTTAAGATTTGGAAACGTGTAAACACCTAGGAGGGCAAGCCTGTTGCCCTAAAGAAACCTGTTATGAGTGAAGGAGACCCAATGGGAGGGAAGAACACACCCCGCCCCCGCCCATGCCCCACCTTCCCATCCACAGCAGGAGGCGGGCGAGGAGCTGGAGTAAAACACCCCCACATTGGCTGACAGGTGAGGGGATATAAGGCTGGGCCAGAGAGGAACTTGTGATTGGATGGCGGGAGATGGCTTGCCTTGTGATTGGGTGAGAGGCGGGAGCGGGAGGTGGCTTGCCTTGTGATTGGGTGAGAGGCGTGCGTGGGCGGTGAGGGGGTGGTGGTGTGGCGGGATGCGAGCCTGGATGCTGTCTCGCGAGAGTCCTGTGGTGGTAGTGGACTTGCGCGTCTGCGGACCGCTCCGCCCAGCTTCGCTCTCGGTTGTTTGGGCCGGGGCCGAGCCGAGCGCCGCTCCCCGGGCCGGCAACACCGGTGCCGGTGAGTGACTCTCGCCGTGGCTGGATGGAGGTCGGGCGGGCGGGGAACGGGACAGGGCGGATCGGGTTCTGGAGGTGCGTATGGGTGCCTCCGCTGCTGTCCTCCCTGCTGTCTGCCCACCGGGGCGTTGCGCCTTCCCTGTGAGGGGATGTGAGCCTTTCCCGGGCCGAAACCCTTCCTTCTTGCCGGAGCAGTGAGGGTGGCTTCCCGCCCCCTCCTCAGCCCTCACAGGCCTCCGCCTGTAGCGGCTTCCACACATAGACCGGCACAGCCGTGACAGGCCGGTTCCCCTGCACCCACGCGGGGCAGACCGGCCTCCCCCAAGGCCCGAGAAGCAGGGCGGTTCCGTGCAGCCCCACTGAGTCTCGTTCTCCCGTGCCCTGCGGCTCCTGCAAGTTAGCAGTGTGCTCTTCCCACTCAGGCTGTCCCGCTTGGCCGAAGGCAGTCGGCGGGTCTAGGGGTCTGCTGAGCCTCTCGATGTCACCCTTTAGCACAGATTCCGCTCCCTGTCCTGGGCCCAGTGCGGGTTTGGTTGTCTTCTCTATTCCTTTGTGCAACAGTTTTACTCCCCTGAATGAGTTGACTCCACGCAGGGCCATCATTACTGGGTATTGTCAGTTCTCATCCTTCCTTTTTCCTTTCCTTAAAGACCGCGATTGTGTCTGTTCTTTTGGTAGTGCTGTGTCTTATCTCTGAAAAAAAGTATTCAGAGAGAAGAAGTTTGGCTGGTGGTGAAGGGGAGTAGGAGGGATTTCCTTTGAAGTAAGAGCCAAAACAGACTAGGTTATCACTGGACTTTGCACTTGTGGGCTTGTATGTCTGTGTATTCATGTGTGCCATGGCTAATGTGGTCCAGTCGGTATAGGAAGTCACAACTCTGTAGAGAAGTCTGTAAGTGCAGAACACCTAAAAAGCATCACAGGACAAATGGATAGGCTACTGGATATATATGTGTGTTTAGTGACTTCACAGCTTTTCATTTAAAACAAGATATTTCCGGGAAATGTGAGCTGCCTTTTACTGTTTCTTATATTGCAGCAGGTAATGCTTAGATATTCTCTGACTATGCACATTAAAAATTCAAATGCTTTTCCGTGAATTATTTTAATGCTGATCACAGATGTGAAGTTTGGATTTGTAGTGACTTAATTTCCTTCAGCTGCTGAAATAAGGGAGCTTTAATGTTGCTAGTGCCAAGGGCCAGCAGTGTCCTTACCCTATCTCCTTAAGATAGCTAATGAAGGCAACTCTTGTGATGGTTCTTCTCACAGGATTGCTGCTTAAACAAAGTTGGACTGAGACTTTCTGATTTTGTATAGGATTCTCAACAGAGCGATCATTTGCTTGCAGAACTGATCTTAGTATGGCATGAATAGGGGATAACTCAAGACTAGAGAAGGTGTGGAGGATGTTGTTTGTTTTGTAATGGTATTGTATTTTTTAATAGTTTATATTACACTGAAGTTGTGATTAGTGGTGTATGGAACTGTAAGAAAATAAATGCTGTATTCTTCTAGAGGGACATAGGTCACTGGTAAAAACTCCTTGTCTGCAAATTAAGGGAATTACAGAAGCTAATTGAGTAGCTTTATTTACATGTATGGTTCAATTGTCAGTCTTCAGCTGGGTAAGGCATTTTGTTTACAAAGACCACAATAAAGTTGGGTAGAACTCTTGTTCCTAACTCAGTACCTTCACTTGCAATATCTGTTATGATTATAAATCTTTCTATTTTAGTTCATTCCCTCAATGAAGATGTTGTTGGATGAAGGCAGTTAAGATTCCTTGCCTTTCATTAGTGGAAATTAATTTACACGTGTGAGTCTGTAGAAAACTGGTAACTTTAAATTAATAGTCTGGATTTATTATGTTCTCTTAAATTCTGAAGCTATTGAAAAGATGTAGCATTGCTGTTGTTAGCTAAATCTAGATAATGTAATAATGACTAGAATTTTGGTTGTGTCTGAAAAACAAGCTAAATAAAGTCTGGTTCTAGAGAGAAGTTAATTTTTAATTTATCTTCATGCTGTTGGTTTTTGGGTTTGAAATTGTCAGTTAAAGCTAGACATTTAGTTCTTTCTTGGTTTATTTTTGAGAATGAGAGCTGAAAATCTGCTCTCACATTTAGCTGTTTATAAATTTTCTTGCTATGCATTTCAGATTTTTCATGTACTAGTTTATTATTTTCAGATAATAAACTGGCTGTCCATCTCCAATATCCCTTCCAACTTATACATTTTTCTCATACTTTTATAAGGGAAAGCTTAACAAATTTTCATTGCCTTTTGTCATTCTGGATTAAAAGCTACATGAAGGCATTTTAGTCATCTGAAGATACCGAGTCTTCTAATAAATTGTGGCTTTTTCTTATTATGTGTGGATTCTTCTTTTGGCAAACATCACAGAATAGATGCAGGACATCAACAATGGTTAGTAAAGAGAGGTTTGTGTTGGTATTTTTATTTGCTTGTTTGGGGTTTTTTATTTTGTGTTTTGTTTTTTTTTCTTGTGGTGGCAACTTTGACAAAATTATCTGAATGGTCCATGGAAAACGGATGAAAAAAAGGATTATGTATATATTAAGATCTTGTTACTGCCAGTGTGAAAACATGCTGAAACTTCCTTCAGAAAACAGACTCGTTTCTAATACACGTTACAGTGTGGATGTTCTAGGTACTTTATGTATGTAATAACTGGAATAAGTTTCTTTAGATAAATTGTCAGGTAATATGCAATAACTGACTCCACAGAAGAATGCATGCCATCATGGCATGCACCTTGCTAATGTGTTGTTTGGTGTTTTCTTTTGTGCTCTTTTTGTCTCCTAGAAATGGGTCTGCTTTCAGAAGATGAAGTACATTAGATGTGGTGCTTGGAACAGGATTAGTCATGGCATCAGAACTATGTAAAACAATCTCTGAGGCAAAGCTGGAAAGGCACAAGAACTTGTTCTTAAATTACCGAAATCTCCATCACTTTCCCTTGGAGCTGCTGAAAGATGAGGGGCTGCAGTACTTGGAGAGACTTTATATGAAAAGAAATTCCCTGACCACATTGGTACGACAACCTCTTTGTTGTAATGTTTGCTGTCTGTAAGTTTAGGAATTCTGATTTTTTTAGAACAGAAAAAACCCAAGATAGTTAAAAAAATAATTATCTTACAGCAAATGTGATCCTGAATGATGTCCTCTGTTGTGAAATACAAGTATTTGGTTGTATTATGCTTGAACAGGTAACGTGGAGTATAATAAATGAAAGTTCACAATGTTTTTACGGTTACCCTTTTGAAGATCTGCTGGGGATTTGCTTGTGAGGTTTGTTGTTTGGGATTTGTTTTTCCTCTATCTGCTACAAATGCTCGTGCCAGTGCTCAGGCCCTTCAGGCCTACCAGCTCTTCTGTGAGGTGATACTTTGCAAGTCTAGTCTACTTCCATTAGGCTGAACAACTTTAACTTTGCTGTGTGCCTTGTTTTAAAGGCAGTGTCAATCCCAGGGTCTAATTCAAAGCTTGCTGTTGAGATGCCAGTGAGAACTTGTGTCTATGGGCTGCTGTTGGTAGGAGAGCAAACAAATTCAGGGTTGTGGGATTTTCAGTTGTGAGTTTTGTTTTGTTGTTGTTTCCCTGAACTGAAAAATTCCTTGCCCCAAATGAATGTTGTGACCTCAGAACTGAGATATTCTGAACTGGTTAAGACTCTTATAGAATCATAATTTGCCACTGTCAATAGGCTCAAGTCTCCAAGTACCTCATGGCCACATTCCATTGTAACAGGGCCCTGATTGTTGCTTCATTAGCACAGTTCTATTCTGCTAAAGTAAAATTTCTTTTATTTCAATTCGTAATTAAGTTTTGCCTTTTATTTCTTGAGGTCTTTCATGGTGTGATAGGTAAAATAATACAGGGCAGAGGAGCTAGAGGGCCTGACTACTTAAAATTCACCAGAATGGTATGTGTTTCAGTGCTTCCTAGAAAAAGTTCAGTACTCTAGATTAACGAATAGTGTTTAAAGCTTTGACAATGATATGTTAGAATTTCTCAATAAACATTTCACTTCTTGGGCCAAAAGCTGAAAGGATTATGAAGATTTTTATGCCTTTTCTTCATCCTGAATGAGCCACTTAAGTTTGCATGTACTGTAGGGAATTATTTTGATGAATCCTGGTTTTGGTTAAATCCTTTGCTTAATAATTTAGTGGAAGGATAGGATTCATGGTTACATATCAAAGCTGCTTTAAAAATTAACCAAAGGCTGTAAACAGTTCTGCTTTGACACATTGTGAAACTCAGTGATTATGTAGTGGTGTAAGGTTCATCAAGTTTGTACTGCTCACAAGATGAAACAATAATTAGAGTTTTGCATGTCACTTTACTGCATGGGTGTGTTAGAACCACAAAGCAATTTTAAGGTATTTTGTTCCTCAAAGCTAGAAAACAAACCAAAGTCTCACAAGCAATAGTTTAGTTCCGTTTCCCTCTCAGTATCTGTTAATACAACCAGGCAACAGACGTGTAAGATGGTGTAAGAGTAGCTAACCATCCTTACTGTCAACAGAAGAGGTATCAGAGGAGGGAGGCAGCTCTTGCCCAGTACTGTTCAGTATTGTACTTGAGACCTGGGATAAAGGAACCGAAACAATTCCTTGAATGTAGATCACACCTAGGCAAAATGACTTGTAAACTGCATGAAGTGGAGCATTAGGATCCAAAATTTTCAGGATAACGTGCTTATAATATGGATTCTCATTTAAGTGCATAGCACTATAGCTAGGACCTACACAAACAAAATTTGGTCTAATTCACTGAACATCTGTTCAGCAGAGTAGATGTTGGAAGTTCTAGTGGACTGAAATAGATCCTGTCAGCACCATGTTGCAAATAAGGCAGGTGTCTTTTTGAAGTGTAGTAAGTTTCACAAAGTTTCCATTAAAAGCAGAAGGGAATAATTACTGGATACTATTAAAGCAGAAGCTGTAGTGAAGGTTGAGTTTAGGGCTTCATACTTTAAAAACAGCTAGGTAAATTGGAAAGAACCTAGAAAGCAGCAACAAGGCATTTTTAGAGAACATGCCCTGTGAGAACAGGTCAAGATAATTCTGCTTGCAAAAAGAGAAGACAAAAAAAATGGAAGAGGAGGAATGGGGAGAGCAGAAGTCATCAGTATTTTTACAAAGCAGTATTTTCATAATGAATATCTTCTGCTGATAAGAAAAGTAATGCTTTCCATTTGAGTAAAGAAGCAGTGAGTTAGTTACATGCGGTAGGCAGAGGAGGGAATCTCATCTGAGAACAGTCAAAACCAACTGGGTTATTGGAGGAAGCTGTATTCCTTAACTCTTGAGACAAAAAGGAAGAATAAATGTACCAATTTGTTTGAGGAGTGATCCTGTCTGAGAAGAATAGTTTCTCTTTCAGCCTTGTGCTCCTTTGATTCTGTGCAAGATGATGAGCTATTAGCTCATCAATAAATACTTTCAAATTGCATATGAATTATTAGCAATCATCAAAACTAATTCTGTACTGTATTTATTTAAGGTGGTACTTTGGTCCCACTGGTTCATTCCTTCAGATTTCTTGAAAAAATGTTGACTAAATCAGCTTTTGTTCTTCTTTGCTCATCTGAAATGACTCTAGTCTTTGACAGATGGCTCCTATGATGATGTCTGGAATAGTTACACTGACAGAATTTATGCATACCTCGCCTAAGAATAATTTCATTTTCTTCTTCATTGACAAGATGGAAGTGATAAAAAGCTCTGATGTAATGGATCAAGATGCTGTGTAGCACACCTGTGTCCCAGCATCAAGTCTTCCAACTTCTCATTTAATACTTGACGGATAACATTAGCCTTCCAGTAATCTTATTTTCCCATTAATTAAAAGGAAATAGGTGTTTGCTTTGATGCACTGTCAGAAGCATAATCTAGCTGTATGAAAGAGCAATTGCTGTTAATCTTCCAACTGACTATGCAGTGCTGTCCTGTCCAGACAGATCAGCAGATTCTCTTGGAAAAATATCCAGTGGGTTTGAGGGCAAGGCAAGCTTCACTAACCTGGTGGCAGAATTGATGAGTCATTTGTCATTGTTGTCATGTCACCAGTAGAGACCAGAGTTAGTTTTACGTCTCAACTGATGGATCGTGAATAGCTTTTATTAAAATCTTAATGTCATTCTAGGATGTTGTATCGAACAGCTTTGACTCAGACCTTTTGTTATTGTGGTACTCAAGAGATGAGCAGTATTTCTATTGTAGACTTGCTAATCTATAAAGCTGTCTCTCTCCTGAGTTTAGCTTTTACAATATGAAGCAGTTAAAGCAAGAATAGGAGTGTAATCTTAATGTATAATGTGAAAGCAGTTTGTGATTCAGGTTAGTATGCTTATTCTAACAAAGAATGTAGGAAGACAGTGAGATGCTGGGGGGGGGGGTTCCACATTCCCTCTTAATTTTTTTAATTAAAGCTTGATTTTTTTTTTTCTGTATGTGAGCGTGTTTCAGCCTTTACATGTTTTCCTAACTTAAGCTTTTTTTCTTTGAGTAGTTCTGTGCCTACAAGGTGGTTGCACTGTGGCCAATCTTCCAGCAGGTGGCAGCAACGGATCAGTTATAGCCCATGTCTTGGGTCTTGACCTCGATTGAGCCTTCATTTGCTGCTCCACAGTTAAAAACAAATTTTTGTACGCAGATCTAGGATTTGGCATGTTTGCTAGATAAGAATATGATTAGGTTGCTTTTTAAAATTGGCATAGTCCTTCCTAGTAAATTTACAAACACAAAATTAAGTATTTCAGATAATATACCTTAAAATTATGACAGTGAAAATTACTACCTTTTTTAATAGAAAATAGACCATGTGATCGAGCTGCTTTTAAAATTAATTTGTTTCTGCATATATATGTATTGTAAAAACTTTTTTCAATAAAACATATCTATATTTAAGTAGATATCTTAAGCAATGAAACTGTCTGAAGCTTGAATAAGTTTGACTGTTTAACATGACATCTGAAACTTGTGAAGCAAATTTTATGATATGTGTTCATGGTTATAAATGCCATCAAGAAACAGAATTGCAGCTAGGGATCAGTTAACAGTTAGAGAAGGATATGTGTGTTAATATGGAAATATGGAAATCTAGTTTGATGGATTCAGCACTTCTGGCTTGGTGGTAATTAAGGTACACAAAGTTTATAGGTAATTTCTCAGTTTAGCAGCATTACAAAATAACATAAATTATAGTTAGACATCTTGTATAGTTCTTGTTCTACTTTAACTCTGTAAAGGCTGCAGCTTCTTAGCAGCCTCTCAGCTTTAACTAGCTCAGCTATTTGAATATATTTTCAAAAGTAAATTTTAGTAGTCCAAGTTGTGAGCCTCAGAAGTCGGACTGCCATTTGGTTGAGGACACGTTAATGTCACTTCTAGCCTGTAGTTCTGTTTCAGCAGTGAAGTGCTCACCCTTGATATATCCCAGATTGCACTGATGGAGAATGTGCAATCTGAGGATATGGAAATAGGGTGTTGTATCCAAGCTCTCTTGTTGCCATTTTTTCTGTGACTAGCTGCTGACATGTTCTAGTATGATTATTAAAATGACTTGGGTGCACAATATCTGTGTGTCTGGTTTTTGTTTTGAAACCTAAAAAATCTTTAACTCTTTTTCAGCCAGAAAACCTTGCACAGAAGCTTCCAAACCTCGTGGAATTGTGAGTTTGTGTAGGAGTTCTAATATATTTTTATTATGCTAATCCATCTTATCTTAATTCTAGAATTTATTGTTTGCCCAGAACCTACTTCTTAAGTGTGAAGGGGTTTTTTGGATGGTGAGAAAGTGTCATTCTTTGTTAGGTTTTTTTCGTTTTTCTTTTTCTTTGAAGTAGAGATACTCATATGTATTCAGCCCCATGTTAATATTTTTTATAATTTCTTGGGTTTTGTATAACAAGAAGAGTTATACAGATGTCTACACTGCTGGGGGGAAAAATACTTACTCCCCAACTCCTGTGTAGACTGTTGTGACCCTGGTAGAGCACTGGAACCTCTAAATGCAAGTTGTGACAGAGCCAGAGTAACTGGTTACTGCCTCCTGCCCATCCCTACTTGCTTCTTTCTGCCCCAGTTACCAGAGTTACTGTTGCTTCAGTCTTGTGATTGTAGTAATAAAGTTTTTCGGAACCAAGTCACAGATTGTCAAAACTGAGCAGGAGTGAGCAAGTAGGGGTAGAAACTGTTAAATGCTGATTGCTGTGGGCAGAATAATTTATCCAGTCTTGTCCAAAGAGTGGATGTCACATGAGAAGTTATTTTGGCAATTAATTTTAAGCTGTGAGCCCCTGAGTCCGTGTTTGCTACCCTCTCCTTTTCTTCCTGTAAGGTTATGATTTCCTTGTACAGTAGGATTTATAGCGGGAGGGTTGAAGAGGACATCTTCTGTTCCCTTTTTAACTCATTTGGCTTTTTTCATTTGAGTAACTGATGGACCATTGATTCTGTTCATTTAATGGGAAGCTTCAAACAGGAGGAGGTGTGTGTCTGAGTAGTCTAATGCATTCAGCTGTCTGATCTTGTCATCTTAATTTGGCCCTTGAAACCACACCTCTCTGGTACACGCGACCACAGTGTAATTGAACTGTTTTGTAGGTCACTGCAGTCTCCAGCTTGCTGAAGAGACAGTCTTGTCTCGTCCCGTCTGAGTCTGGAGAGTGTGCTCTGAAGCAGTAACATAAATATTTTTGTATTTGATATACTTAATATTTAATGGTTTTGCCATGGGGCATCAGGAAACCTCCATGTTATCTGATGGTGCCTTTAGGAAAACCTGTATAAATGACAGCTTAATATAATGTCTTGCAAACACTGACTTGTAGGAGTCAAACCTAATTACTTGGAGTTCAGCAAGCTTAGTTGTACCACCGTTATCTCAGACCTTCTGATGGTCTAGAGAGAACTGCACTGGACCTGTGGTTTGTGTAGCTTTAATAATAAAGTCAATGTTTGATTGGACAATAAGACATCCTTTGTTCAGACAGACACCATGAAATAAAGTTTTATTTAAAGAATAATTTGTTGCAGTAGCTTTAAATTTTGGGAGACAAACTTAACTGATTTTCATTTTCTTGAAAGGTACATCCTTAGCAATTTCACTATATGTTTTTAAAAACTTGACTACTATCAGTGTTTCTTTGTGCATCATGTCCCTCAGGCTGGGATACTAGGTGTAGATCCTCATAGTATACAGTTTTAGCTTGAGTGAAATAGTTCACAACTGTTCTTCAGGAGCTGTAGATGAAATGAGTAGGAGAATTCTCAGCTGGAGGCTATATATAAGGATTTTGAAAAACATATCTGCTATCCTTATGTTTGTTACAGTTTTAGTTAACTTTAAATGTCTGCAATTTTTAAAGACAGAGAAGGCTTAGATGCTCCATGTGCTTGAAATATTTACGGGTTTTTTGCTTTCTCTGCCTTTATCACACCAAAAAGACAGGCTCTCACTTCAGGAAATGTTGTTTGGATAGAATGGAAAAAAGTATGCTGTGCAAATAATTTGCACATGTGTCTGAGCAATTGGACCTTGAGTACTCACTATTCCTTTACAGTCAGACATCAATATTTGAAAACTTTATTACTCTTATTTTTTACCAGACCTATTTGTTCATTTCCAACAATATTGACTGAGAGCTAAGATGTTTAAAATCTGAGAACAGTTTTTATGTTACTAGCAGTACTGGAAGTGCTACAGCAGAGGGTGCTGAATATTCTTAGTGAGAGATCTGGCCACCCTCTGTAAGTGCCTAAATCACCATGTGTAAAATAGAGGTTTTCTTTCAAAAAAAATGGACTCTAGGTTTGAAAAACCCACTTGCAGGAGGTAGACCATGTTTTGGGTTTTTTTCTCCAGTCAGTAAAGGTGTAAGAATTTATGTGCAGGGGAGAATGTTTATACTTGTATAACTTGTTTGGGTTTGGGCCTTTTTTTTATTTTTGCTTCTTTTTTTTTGCCCAGGATTTAGTGTGGAATAACCTGCTGATCAAGTATGGTTCATTCTGGTTATTCTCTCTGCTTTATTTTTCCTTTTTGTTTTCCTGTTATGACTCTCAAAACTGTTATTGTAACTCAGAATGTTTTGGTTTAAATCATTGTATGTAGTTAATTATGTAATAGTCTAAGTGAAACATAAGTACCTATCTATTGCCAGTTTATACAGTTCCCACAGCTTTTGTGGTCATAGAGAGGAATGGCTTTGAGGGTGCTCTTTCAGTCTGAAATAGGATATTTTGCAAACTGATTGTGTAGCAAAAGTCCTTGAGGGTAACAGGTGGTGTCCTCTGCTTTTTTTCTTCTCCCCCCAGGTACCTTCATTCAAATAACATAGTTGTTGTACCTGAAGGTAAGTAATCTACCAGCTCACAATAAGTGGCAGGAATCGTAAAACATTAATTTTTCTTCTTTGAAGAGGCCTATTTTTCCTTTATTTTCCCATAAAACATTAAGTATTTTCATGCAAACTATACCAGTGTAGCTCTTAGTCAGTAATATCTTTGTTTATGCTATCTTAAATTCTTGTAATGAATTCTAAAATGCACCTAAATGCTGTTTGCTTCAGTTCTAATTGCAGGAAGTGAAAAGGCTAAATGGCACTCAATCCAGAGTGTCTTCTGCTTTCAGCCAGTTACCACACAGAATAGTCTGTTGATTAGATCATGACAGATTTGAAACCTGCAGGATCAAGAACTTGCACTAGTTTCTCTTCTGTGTCTTAGTTGTAGAGTTATGTGCCTGACTCGAGGAAAGTACTTTAAACTCTTTTTGAATATATAAGTGGGATAAATTCAAAGCAAAGGAATGGAGAAATGTCTGGTTTCAGAGCAGAATCATCTGAGGAAAATCTAGAAATGAGAGTATTCTGTACATCACTTTTTTTTAATCCTCCCTGTCTCCCTTCCAGCAGTACTGTTTGTTAGGTAGATAAGCATTTCCAGAAATTGTGTCATTCAGTTTAAAGACCGGCTTTAATATGCCAAAAAGTGCTCAGACATCATAAGTGTTAGGTACTGTGGCTTTTTATCCCTTCATAGTCCTATTAAGCTTTTAACATTACTGTTGGGTCACATTCATGTTTTAATCTGTTCTCTCACAAGCCATTGGCTCCCTCGTTAAACTGCAGTTTCTGGACCTAAGTGATAATGCCCTCGAAATTGTGTGTCCAGAGATTGGCCGCCTGAGATCTTTGCGTCATCTTCGCTTGGCTAACAACCAGCTGAAATATTTACCTGCAGGTAAGTACAAATGCATGAAGGATTACAGCAACAACAAATTCCCTTTGAACTTCATTTGCATAGTGGTCTGCTCTAGGTTTATTTGTATAAAACAGCTGAAGCATAGTACAACTTTTATTTAAAGAATAGGCAGAGACTGGCATTGTATTAAATACACTCTGTAGTTGGGAAAAAGCCACGCTCTATGTACTTGAGGTAAGGGAAAGTCCTGAAAAATGTTTCTGAAGTGTGGAGAGAAAGAAAAAAAGTATCTATTTAACAGTCATTGCCATTGTATGAGGAAAATATTGATCTTTCTTGAGAAGACACAAAATACCAATGACAAGTGTCATTATGATAAAATTGTCTTTCTTCCTGTTTTCCAGACTATAAAGGATTCCAGTCCTTTCTTCCTTTTTATTTGCCCAACAGACCTCTTTTTGTATTTTCTAAAAAGACATGTCTAGTAGGTTTGCCTATGGCAGTTTCTACCTCACTATGACAGTAAATAACAAATATTTGTCTGGGTAGTTTTGAATAATTTTGCTTTTTTGTTGTAAGTAAATGCGACACAAAGTCAGAAGAAGTTGGCCATAGGCAAATTTGGAATGCTTGGGGTTTTTTTTTCCTTGTAAATACTTTGATAAGCAGACATAACTGATTGTTCTTCTTCCATTGCCCTTATATCTTTCCAGATAAGATGGTGGTGATTTAAAATTTTTATTTGAATTTTTAATCTTTCTCTTGCCTTTTCTTATCTGCATGAATGATTAAAAATCGAAGGCCAGCATTTCAAAGAAGCTGGTCTAACAATCTAACAGAATTAGCTTTTGGCTCTAATTCTAACTTCTCAATGACCTTCATGTGTTTGTAAGTTCACACTGCTTATTCTCAAGAAATATATTGCAATTGCTCCTTGAAGTTTTAGGTGCAGAAATCTAGCTGTCCTTTCCTTGTATTTTTCTAGGCATAATAAACTTAATAAGAACAAGTCAAAGAATGATTATGATTAGAAAGGAAAAGAATTATATGACTATGTAAATGGTCAGAAATAAAATTAGGTAAACCTGTTAAACATTATGACCCAAGGCCAATAAAATTTCCATCAATTTTCAGTTGTTGTACATTCAAAAGAAAGGAATGACTTGAGTGTGCTTTATGTTCCTCAAAGATAATTTACCTTATGGTGCTGTACCATAAAAGAAAGACTTGTTCAAAGAAAAAGTGACACATTTTCTGCGGAACTTCACACATTAACTTAAAAAGGTTCCAAAAAAGACTTTCAAAAGGATAATTTACATTACTGAGGAGCTGATTTCAAGTCTATCACATTTGATGAGGAGCTGGTATCAGCTGCAGAGGCATGCTGCATTTCATTTCTCCTCCAGTTTACAAAATTTGGTACTGAGCATTGTCCTTAAGTGTGTTTAGTTTTGTGTGTATGGAATTGTGCATGCTTAGAAATAATACTACTGTTGCCTGCTTTTGAATCAGAGAATCCAGAGGAGTCTGATCTTCCTGGTAATGTACCATCAGTTTATACATATGGCATTACTGCTATCATTACTAATCCTGTCTGTTCAGATGCTGTCACTATCAACATGACTGGATGTCATACAGCTTGCTTGTTATCAGTCCAAGCAAGATTAGGCTTTCACTTACACTGGAAAGTTAATCTACTGCACTGAGTGTTTCCTAAACATAACACTTCCTGAAGAGGGCTTCCCAGCATATTTTCTGAGTTTTCCTTTGTAAAATTGTGCGGATTTAGAAGATAACTTTATAACAGAATCTTTGAGTTTGAAAATGACATTTGTGGTCAGCAATTGAAAAAATAGAGCAAAATAGTTTTGATGAATTGGTTTATCCTTAATTATATTGCTGGCATGGATCTTCATAATAGTGTTAAATAGTGTTCTGTCAGGAAAGCGAGCAAAGTTAATACAATGAGCTAGGATGGGATGCAATTTCACTGCAGTACATCATTCTACCGTGTGTTAACTGCTTTCTTTACTGCATTGTTATGGAAAGACAGCTCTTAATTGCTCTTAAATTATAATAAGTAACAAATTAAGGTATAATTTAGCTTCCACTAGTGCAGCTTGTGCAGAATTTAAAGGTCTGCATTAAAAACCAGCTTTCACATATAGATAATGGTCATTTATGGAATTAACTTTTCAAAACTTCTGACTATTATTTCCTCCCAGACTTAGTCTTGCATTTACAACACAAATGGCAGTGAACTGTTTATCACAGCAGAGGATCCAGTTAAGAAAGGCTGCTAAGTATTCAGCTTGTGTAACCAGATAGGCCAACTTGCAGCATAATGATGTCATCACATAAAAGCTTACTTTAGAGTTGTTGGCCTTACGTTTTTCTTGTTGCTCCTTTCTTTGTCTTGTGTGATAAGTTCCCTTAGTTTTTATTGAAACTACATGGATATCTAAGAGGATGCTCTTAGTAATATTCTTAATCAGTTGCTAAAATGTCTCTTCCTCGCAACTGCAGAACAGTTGGATGTTAAATGTTTGCTTTAAGTGTCTGAACACCAACACTTTTCTATTGCCTTTTGTATTTTAAGAATGATTCTCTCTTGAGTCTTCCTTAATTGCTATTAAGAACTGGGGGAGGAAAAAAACGCAATTAATAGCATGTGTTGTTTCATTGTCCATTTTTAATGGGGTTTGTTCCACAATTGTGCTCTTAATTTTCATCTTAAATACTAAAGATTTGCCTTACAGAAATCAGCATAACTCTGAAATAATTTGCACAGTGAAGCTGTGTAAAGGTTTGTCTTCAGTCTGTTTGTAGACATTCCTCAGACTGATAAAAGATTGAGCCTGTGCTGCAGTTCACCTCCAATGTGGTAGGCAAAGTTTGAGTCTCTAAGCACCTGTTTTCATAAAACTGGTGAGACTTTAATAATGAAGACCTCTCTTCTTTCTCAGGTTTGGTCATGAGTGTCCAAATAAATTTAAAGTTACTATAAGGGAGGAGGTGAGGAAGAATGATGAAAATACTTGCAGACAGCATGAATACCTAAGCCGTAGTTTCCTGAAGAAATCAGGCAATACAGGACTGAGAGGAAAGAGCATTAGGTGAAGCATGGAAATTGTGTTCCTTGGAGATTAGAAAGCACTTTCTAAGTTGTGCCACTCTTGTAGTGTAAATGATAATACTAGTTTTGTGCTACCAACTTGATGTCACCCATGGATAATATCATGTACTTTGGCTGCAAGGGCCTTGGTTTAATTGTGTGCTACCACTGAAACAGTGGGCTGTCCAGCATGCATCCTTAAATTGTTGTGAGAATTGTTCAATGATGACTTAGCTAAACTTGATGAGAAGTAAAGGGAAAAAATTGTCCAGAAAAAGCATGTTGAAATTAAAATACAGTATGAAATAGCTGGAAGAAAATGCTGTGAAACTCAGTCATGTTTTGAATATACTTTGGGTAAGGTTAGTAAATGCTCTAGCCTCTGCCTAATGCAGAATCATCAGTATCTAGATTCTGTGGTAATCAGAATTTCTGAGAGATTCCATCTTTTAGTGGAGAGCTGATTAAAAGTGTTGCAGATAAGGTGAGATTTAGCACTAAATTCTTTTTCATGGAAATGCACAACATTTTTTTGTTCTGCAAACTCTTAAGTCTTGTGGCTTCTATCTTTAACAATTTCTTGATTCTTTTATTTGGCTCTGGTATATGTAGCTCTTTGACTGTAGCACTTAAATAGTTTACATTCTGGAGGGCCATTTGGAAATATTTAACACCAGAGAACTTACTTGAAAACTTCTTAGAGTTGCAGCATAAATGAAAGATAGTTATTAGAACTTTTAGTTTGAGATTTCTCTTTCTTTAGCGAATTAACATCTCATTTTAATTTAGAACTGTAGAGTTAGTCCTATCTGAATGTGCTGTCAAGTAAATTTTCTAAATCTTCTCACTCATGGATGACTAATTAGAAAGTTCCCTTTTGTTTCTGATGTTTATAATGCATAAGATGTTTCAACTCTTTTCACTCTTGAGAAATTACTTTTTCTCTTTATGTAGAATTATTGCATCATTTTGGGGGGAAAAAAATCTAGTGACATGTATTGGAAAAGTTACTCAGGCCTTTTGGAGTCCTGAAGCAAAGGTTATCTCTCAGTTTTGCTGTGTTACCATTTAGGTTTCATTTGACTTTAGCCTTGGAAACTCTTAGTGTGAAGTGATGGCTCTTGAGGTTTACATTTTGGTCTTGTAGTTAACATTTGGACAGCAGATGACTTAAAAGAGGGTGGATTAAACTCATAGTTGGACTTAAACTTTGTGTTTGACAAAGATTTGGGGGTTTTTATTGCACATTACTTGAGAGATACTTCTCCTCAGAAATGGCAAGTTGTAGCATCTTGTTCTAAGATTTAATTAAAAATGAGGTTATGTTTACTCAGCACATGTTGGAGTTAATTATAGATTTACTAAAATGAAAAGCTTAATGTTTTGCCAAGTCAAGAGCAAAAGCTAAGTAATTAAACAAAGAATAGGGGATGGTTTATGATCTCAGCCCATCTTTGGCAAAGTTCCTCGTGAGAAGGAAAAAAATATCAGCAGTTGTCTTTACATGGGCTAGTCCACGTTTTCCTTTGTGTTTGTTGTCAGGAAGCTCTGAAAACAAAGAGTTGAGCATATTGGTCAGGCAAGAAGAAAATACAATGCAGTCAAAGAATACCAAACTTCATGTAAACTGTGTGATGCCATGTCTTCAATCTGCCAAGTGAAAGTGCAGGTGACTGGGGAGCACCAACAGTTGCTGTTGCTAAAGGGGAGTACAGATCTCTACAAGAGTCAAAGGCAGGTTCAGGAGATGCCCTTTCTAACCCATGTGGGGAAATGCTTCCATTTCAAACTGCCTGTTCTGCATTCTCTCTTGAGACTTCTGCATATTGCATCCACTTGTTACCATTTTGCTTTATTTAGGTAGAATCTGAAGGAAAACTTACTCATCTGCCTTTAGTGTTTTAAAGGGCAAACTGCAACAATGTTTAGGGGAGGTTAATAGCACCTGTAGTCTTCATTTAATTTCTGTACAAATGCTTTTCCTTTTTAAGGCAAAATATATTAGAAATAGAGTTAGTTTAAGCCTCATTAAAATACATTTGTAGGCTTCTAAAACTTCATCTTCAAAGCATTTGAGAAAGATCCTGTGAAGCTGATAAGGGAGTGTTATCCTCATGTTACAGAATGGAAAAAAGTGTTTTTAACAGAAGTGATTTGCTCCAGGCCACAGCAGGAGTCAGTGTTAGCCAGAAATAGAACTTGGGTGTTCCCATTCCATTTGTTAAGACCACACCTTTTTGAGGTTGATCTTATTTAATATTGGGGTGGGTTTTGTCTTTCCACATGTTATTAGCAAATGAATGATTATCTCTCCATAATTAATAACTCTCAAGTTAATAGGAAATTAATGGCGGTGAGCTCAGTCAGTTTTTGCAACTGAAACAACTTGCACTTCCAGAAGGTTGGAAGAGTTTTTGTGAAGGTGAATATTGAAAAATATAACTAATGCTAACTTATTTTCTCCTACTTGGGTAACTTCAGCCCTAATGACATGAAGGGTTCAGTCATTATTAAAATTATAAATCAAACTATAATTGTTGATTGCTACTTTGCCTATTTATAAAGTAATCCTTAGAATGTTAATTGATTATTGCTAGGTCTGTTATGCTTAGGAATTTGCTTTGCTAGTTGGGGGCAAGGGAAACTGACATAAAAACTGCATATTCATTTATTTTTTTTTTAAGTTGCTATAAAGTACAATATCTGTATTTACTATTCATACCAGTATTTCACTGGTAAAGACTTCTTGAATACCCAACTTAGTACTTCTGAAAAAGAGTTCAATATAAGGTATTTCAGTAAATCTTAAGTAAAGATATATAAACACAGCTTCTTCCTTTCTTCCTTTTTGCAGTAGATTTCCACTGATCATGGGTAGAGCATGCCAATAATTCTATTCTTATTCTAGACCCTGGCATTAAAATATGTAGTCCTAAGTGATTTTTTGAACTTGTTTTCTGTATTTTGAATTTAGAGCCTTCAAAAGGGGGGGTGGGGAATAAATTTGGCTTATTTCCCCCCCACCTCCCCATATTTCAGTTCTGCTTTTATTACAGATGAGGGAGGGTCTCTCTGACATTTAATAAAGCTCAAAATCGTTTTTAGTAATGATTTTAACTTTAAAAGCAAAGGCACAAACTGATGCAGACCCTGTTCTTTTTTTGGAGCTGGCATAACCTTAGTCCACTCTGCTTTCCTAATTTAGTAACATATATAAAAATATGCACGACGGGACAGGTTTGGTACGCCAGGCACCCATCCAGGAGTGTGGTGTTTTGAAGTAAATGGACTTGTGGGGATTTGAGGAAAACATAGATTAGGTTACATGAGCTTTGCACTCAAGAAGTATGTGACTATTTAAAGGAGCATGGACTCCTAAATAAAAATCTCTTAATTATGATCATAATGTGTTGTTTTCCTTGAAGTAGGTTGGTGCCTAATGATTAAAAATCGTTTTTTCTTTGCACAGATCTGTAAAGTATATGAGCTGAGTAATAAATAATGTCTAGATTCAGTTTACTTTTTAAAACCAAGAGTCAGCATACTGAAGTTTGCATTTGCTCAAGTTCAACAAAAATAATTTTTTTTTTTACCTAAATCAATGCAGAACTTACCAACACATGCTTGTTACTCTTTGGGGTTTTTTAATATTGCAATTAGTAAGGCTTTGGTAATTGTGTTGTATTAATGTGGAAGCACAGTAAAAATACCTGAAAGTATCTTTAAGACATTCTTTGGATTTCTAGGAGGAAAAGATTTTTACATGTTTTGATCTTGTATAAGCTCTAGTACAGCCTTGTCCTGACAGCCTGTAAGGACTGAATTTTTTTATAAGAGAAATTTCCCTTGTGAAACTATAGCAGAGAGTCATCTCTGAAGAGTTAGGAACAAAATGGCTATGTGAGTGCTTACTGATTGTCATCGGACTTTGTGACCTGAATAGAGGTGACGAAAGCCCTGGGTGGTATATTGTACAGGTATTGTCCAAACATGGTGGTACCTATTTAATTTAAGAATGTTGGTTGTGTGAGATTTTGTAACAATCTGCCATGCTCAAACATTTGATTTGGGTTCAATTCTCAGGAGGACTCTTAGTACTTCTGAGTGCTTTAAATTTATGGGGAAGAAAGTGAAGACAAAGAATAAAAAAATCGTTAAATTTCTGGAAGTTTTCATTAATGGAAGTTTTTTCTGTATACCCTCACCTGCAGAGTGTGTCAGAATGGGTAATCTGTGTATACAGGACTGCTCACTATTCTATTTGTCTGCTTGCCCCTTCTTACAGTTTATTTTTTTCCACTTCTCTCCCTTGTTGAGGGGCTCTCAAAAGCCTCTTTGTTAGTATCATGCAACGTTTCTTTTAGTATACCATGGAAGGTTCATAATGTCACTGGATGCTGGTAGCAAATACAGTATATAGTATAAACTTACAGTCAGAAAAATTTTTGAGCTATATTTTAAGCTTAAAATGTTATTCTAATATATGCTTTTGTTCCAACACTTCTTCCAAATAGGCTTCGATTGGCTGTACTGGAATGGAAATATTTCCCGTAACTGTAGCAGAAATGACGTTAAGGAACAAAAAACCCCAACAAAACTCTCTTTGAACAATGGCCTGTGGTATTCCTCATTATGGTGTTGCACAGCAGGTTCTCAAAAATGCATGTGCTAAGTATGTATGTGTTGTAATTCATTAATGTGAAAACTAATAGGAAACAGTTGGAAGAAGCCATCAATGTCTTTCATTGCCACATTTAAATTCCAATATGCAAATATTGTTCTGTGTACTAGGCTTACTGGATTAGGGAATTCACTTTTAAAATTTGCTGTTCTAATTTAGCACAATCACTGGGAAAAGTGTTTGCAAATCAAGCTATTTTAATGAGCACTTTTTAAAAAGAAAATGTGATGAGGGGCAGTGCATCATATTTCCAAGTACCTGCAATTATATAAAACGTGGATATTAAAACAACTTCTGTGGTCATTACACTGGAAAAGTGATCAGGGACAAACTGAAACTGGCACTGAGGTTTCTGGTCAATGAATTGAAGGCTAAAATCCTATTGAAGCAAAAGCCTGATGACCAAGTGTTTGAGTTTTCTAATAAGTTTTAAATACTGTAAAATTTACTCAAAATGGTAACATAAGTACTGGTATTGTCTCTTTTTTTCTTATGTATTTTACCAATATTATAGTGATTTGTAGATCAATCACAGTTTCTGTAGGTCTCTAATTTGATTTTGGTGATGCTTTACTTTGAGAAAATCTCTGCCTGATTGAGGTTGACTGTACTTAAAACATGAACAATTTGCTCATGTTATTACTGAGTTCATTAAAAGATCCAAGAGTGTCCAACAGTGAGGTGCTGTACATCAGTGTTTCAGACCCTCTTAATTTTGTTTTGAGCTCTTTGTATGATCTGGGAAGAGATTGACTTTTAGAGGTTCTGTTTTTATGTGGTAATTCTTACTGGCCACAGAATCTTGGGGAAAGTTATGTTGGTGTGGCATGTCTGTAAAGAGACATCTTGCAGAGTGACACTATGTGAGTTCTAATCATTTAAATAAGTTTTTATTACATTGTGTTCCTGGTACAAGAAACATGATTTTAGAGGATAAGAATATGTCAGTGCAAGACTGACTGTGACCTGCTGTTGCCCAATTGTTTATTGTCATTTTTTATCTCCTCTGAAACATCAAAATCCCAGACATCTCTGGTTTTAGTGCTTTCAAAGTAGTGGGCCAGTGTTGCCGTGTGTTCCTCACATTCTGTGTGAGGTCCGTGTGAAAGTTACTGTGTGTCAAACCTGCAGAATCTGGCTCTACCACCCTGTACTTCCCCTCTTCAACTGTTCCTTTCTTTCTCTGAGAAGGGGTTAGTAAGAAACCTGGTGAGGTGTAGGTGAAATCGGGACAGAGCGAAGAGCTAGCCTAATTATTAGCAGTGGTGCTCTCAAGTCTGTTGTGCTTCTGGCTCTGCAGTACTCCACTTGTGAAAATCAAAGTCTTCGCAGGAACACGTATGTTTTCTAAGCTCTGGGCCGTGGGCTTTCCCCCGTAGCAGTACCCCTCAAGGGTTGTTAGATAGGAGATAATGGAGTTTAAGTGCTGCTTCTAATGGTGAGGCACTTGGACGATTTGAACATTCCTGAGAGTATGGGAGCAGATTTAACTGAATTCTCTTCTGTGAAGAGATTTGGTACTGCCTCTTGAATCCTGGCTTATTCTTCTGTTCTACAGTCCTTAATTTCTCAAGTCACTGTAAGCCTTGTTTCTCCAGGGTTTTTTTCCTTTTGTCTGGGGGGGGGGGGGGGGGGGGGGGGGCGACAGGACACCCAGGCATTTTGAAGTTGTTGAGAGTGCATTAAGTAATTGTGATAAGCATTTATCTGAAGCTTAGAACTTTATGGAGATGTTGGAGATCTTAAATATAACTAGAAGCATGGTAGTTATGTTGCATGTCTTATGTTGTTTTATTAAATAAGGATTCTTATGTACAACTCATTCAACACAGTTCATTAAACATAAAACTGCATGATTTTCTACTAAATTCAATTTGAAATTTCTCATTAAATTATTAAACTACAGGTTTTTTTAAAAATCAAGAAGGTTCCAAACTTTGCTTTAAAAAGCCAGCTAGTCATATGGCATATGCAAAATACTAAACTGAAAGGAATTAAAAATGAAATACTGATTTCAGTAGCAGGGTGAGAAGGGGTCTTTAGGTGATAATAAAATCAGTAACAGGGTAATGTGGAAAGACTGTTACCATATACAAATAGTTCATGCAGTAAAGCAGACTTTGAAATATCTGACAGAAGAAATTACAACTTGAATTTTCTAGGGTGTATGAGAACAGAGCCCTGATGGAATTAATCTACCTAGTTCTACTCTCCACTCCTGCAGTCATTAGAGCTGCCACTTGGGAATGGAGGGCTTCTGAAAGAAAGTCTCTTGACCTTTGAATATACTCCCAATGACGTGCTGAGCCGGAGGCCACAAGACAAAAGTGGGAAGTTTATGCAGCAATATATAACTTTAAAGAGCATTAAGTTGTCATTGCTGCTTTGATCAGTGATAGAGTATACTTTGATAAAACTCAGATAAAAGGCTTTAGGCTGTAGCATCAAAACAATGCATTCTGTTCCTTTTAGTTTGAAAAATGTATTGCTACAGTCTGTTTCTAAAAAGTGGGATGTGCTTGTGAGAGTTGATTAGACCTGGCATGCAGACCTAAATAATGAAGGTCAACTAGAATTATTTGGGTTGTTATGCTTTGATTGTTTGAAAACTTGGGTTTGAGATTTATGGAGAGGATTCCTGATACAGTTACATACCGCAGAAAAAAATAACTCTGGATGTGGCCGCAGTTGTGTTTGAATTCAATAATTATTCCATTTGTGGTGTTTTGTTTTATGTGAGTTTATTGACTGCATAGCAGAGTAGAGGAAGGACAAGTGGAGGGTCTTTGGTTGACTTTGGTCATTCTTATTCCCGTGGAGTTGAACCTAAGCTGTAGAAAAGCAGACTAAGGAATTAAATTTTGTAGGTATGTAGGTCTGTGTTGTAGTCTTGCTCTGTTTGAAGGTGTTAGTTATATAAATGTAGCTGAAAATCCACCAAGACTGTAAAAACTACTTAGGAAGCTGCTTTAATTTTACATATTACTTGTGTGGGCTCTAAAGCTCTACAGATCACTACTCCATTCATAGGCTGGCAAATTGCCTATCACCCCTCAAATTCTTGGTGGCATCTCTGGTAGTCTTCATAGCTGAGAAGATGTGATTGCTTATCTGGCTGATTTGGTGTACAACTGTCTTCAGGTATTTTGAAAATGAATGGAATCACGGTTGTGTTTGTTACGATAGAATGCTTGAATCTACGTTAAGATATTGTGGGGGAGTTTTTTGTTTGCTTGTGTGCTTTCAAAAATAAACTAACTCAAAAAGGAATCATTAGGGGTTTTTCAGTTTTATTCTTATGTAAAAAAGATTTTTTTAAACTTGCATAAGAAGAAAACTATGTTCAATAAAATTCATTTAAGTTACTGTAACTTTTTTTTAAGATGTTATTCCATCCTTTGGGAATTTCTTCCCTCAACATGCTGAACCCTCTACTGAGAGCAGAGCAAAGCCTTTTCTTTGGAATTTGAGACAAGGGTTTTTCCATATAATGGTTGGCAACAGTCATGTTCTGAGCAACATTGCTTGGGGCTGTCACGAGGCGGATTCTCCTTCTTGCGCAATGCGTGTATTAGCCTGTCTTGACGAGAGGAAGAATATAGGACTTCTAAGTCTCTTCCCTTTGTTTTTGTAAAAATTGCTACTTAGTACTGAGACTTAACTTATTCCAAGAAATTAAACTGAACTTGAGTGATTATACATGGTGCCTAATATCAGACTAGCTTCCTAAGGAAAGGAATTTCAGGAAAAGTTGGTTTGTAACTTATCTGTCAGCACTGAATTCTTCTGCTGATGGTTCTGATAGTAAAAATTTGACTTTACTGACTGCCCTGCCTGGTTCAGGCACATGTTCAAGTTCACTTCTGAAACTTCAGAGCAGATGCTCTTTAAAATACTTGTAAAAGTCTTTCTTTTTAGAACTGTTACCCAAAAGTAACACGGATCTTAAAGGGGGTTTTAAGATGCTGAGGGCCTCTCTCATAAACATTTGCCAATAGCTGTTCACACGGGTGAAGACAGATGTGTATGGAAAAGGCTGAGACTAAACCTCCAAGATGGAGTGTTGGATGTATGCTGAGAAAGATGTGTTTCATATAGAAATGGTGTTTGTGTTTCTGTAGTATGAAAATGTCTTTAATACAGGCAATCTGTTCAATACTGTTTAGTCAGGTTTTCAAAGAATCTCAGCTTTGAACAGGTATTAGACTCTGGTCTTTTTTTTCTCTGAAATTTTTCATCAGTTTGTAAATGTGTGAAAAAGGAAATGGTAGTAGTAACTGCTTTGCAAATTCCAGGTTTACATTAGAAGTGCCTTACTGCTTTCAGTATGCTGTGCCACCAAAGGGCTCTAATTTTGTTTTGCTGCTCCGACTTATTTCAGGAGGGTTCTACGCAAAGGCGAAGTAAGCCATACAAGCAAAATCGGCTTTGCAGGAGGATTATGTCCATGCTTACTGCCTTTACTAACATTGTTTTCAAATAAATACATAAGTGCTGAAAAATGCAGTTCATTGTGTCCTGCACCACCATAAGGAGGTTGGTAAAAGGTAAACAGCGTGTATCTGCTACAACAGCACGTGGCTGCAAACTTGTTTGTGAAATTCATAGTTATTAGTTCATGGAGCCTATTTAGCTATTTAGTTTTCAGAAGAAAATTAACTGTTAACTAAACTAACTTGCTACTCACTTTTACTGTAAACTTCTTATTTATTTGAAATATTTGAGATTCTTTTTTTGTTCCAAAAACATTTGTGACAAGAAAAAAATAGCTCTTGAAGCTTAGTTTTTGTAATTTTTAGGATTGGGTGTTAGAAGTTGACTTATTTTCCCTTTAAATTCTTACATCTTTATTCATAAAGTTACCTATGAATGTACTTTGTCCCTTTGGTTCCCTTGGTTTTTTTCTTTCCCTAAGCTCTCTCTAAGTTAGGTACAGTAATTAGTGGTATTAACGGGTAGTTGGTTTTACTTGTTATCAACACCCTTGTTTTTTCTTAGCTAGTCTATTAAATAAATAGAAGCAAAATAAAATGCATCATTTACTGACACTAAATCTAAATGGAAAAGGCCTCTAAAGAGAACGTGTAGAACTGGAGGTATTATGTGAGATTAACTTTCCTGTGGTTCATGTCACACACACAGAGTTTGATACCTGTATTTCTGTTATCTTAATTTTATCGCAGTAGCATTTAAAATAAAGACCCATGTTTAACTTAGCATTGGCCAAAACTGCATTAAATTGTCATTCTTCATGGAAGGCTTCAATACCAAGCAACTGCAAGTATACTCTGGTTGGTAATAACTTAATGTTTGAGAGTGTTATGGACTAAGACTACTTATTTGTCTTGCTAGAGGAATGTGATTTGGAATGCGTGAGGGCTTTGGAGTATAATTGCAAGCCTTACTTGTCTACTTGGTGCTGATTTGAAACAATAAACATCAGTATCTTCCACTGATTAAGATAAAGCTTGCAGTTGCTCAGCATTTTGAAAATCAGGACCTTGCTAGTGTTGCTTGAAGTCAGATGTTGTCTTTCTTTGCTGATAATCGTAGCCATAAACTCTTAGTAGTTGGTCCATGCTGTTTTCTGTGTAGTAACCACATTGTTATAGTAGCTACTGCCTGCGCTTCCTCAACCTGGGTGGCCACACAGACACTGATCAGCACAAATGAGCAGGGCAAGTGAGGAGGAGCAAGAGAAGCTTCTGTTACTGCTGCTAGTAAAGGGCATCTGAATCCATGGTTTACATTTGAGAAAGATGCACCTCTATTATAGTGGGAATATTTCCTGTGCATGTTTAGCCTGTCCCTCCCCTGTTATTGCCACTGCAATTTGTAGTAAATTCCAGTGGCCTGGATGAACTTATTTTCATAGGACTTTGGTTAAGACAATCCCATCCACTAGCATTCCTTTGAAAAACAAATGTGGTGACTCCACTGTCTTTAAGTATGGTTCCAAACTGAAGGTCTTCCTTTAATTCTTTCCCTTTCCCTCACTCCACTCAAATTTGTAGCTGTATTTTTTGTTATGGAGACAGAGTTTACTTTCAGAAAAGAATTCTTTGACATCTCCCGGTAGTTAATAGATAATAGATAATTGAGCATGACTTGGTGTGATGTAGCTTAAGGATGAAAATCTAACCTGGACCCATTGCTTTTATCATGCATTAAGTTAGTACTTGGACAGGAAGGAAAAAACCCCAAACCACCAATCTCAAGAAATGGGAGAAAGATGTGTCTGTTTACAGTTGGTTGGAAACAGTTGATAGCAACAGTCACAACAGATAGGTCTTTGCTTGGATTATTGAGACAGCAGTGTAGTAATGGGTTAGGAGCTACTAATCTGTCTTTGTCAGAGACCAGTCCATTGTGTTGATCTGAGTTTTTTCCTTTGAAGAAGAAGAAAGGAAAAAGCTGTCCTAGAATTTATAGGCAGGGCTGGCCCTGTCTCTGTGGCTTCCTGAACTATCCTAAATCTCTCCTTAGGATGCTCATTTTGTTTGCCTTTATTTTAGGAAATTACTGATTTGTTGTACTTAGTCAATGAAGGGTACTTTTTCTGGCATTTTGAGTTCAAACTATTAGCTCTTTATTTTATGCACTAAGTTCTGCTGGAAGACTTTCCCCTCCCTTTCCATGTACTGATATTAGTGCACAGTGAGTTGTAGGTGATGTTCAGCACTAACAAATAGTAACACATAAACAAAACAAGAGAAACATAGCAGGTCTCATGCTTTATTCATTCACATTTATGTTCATACCACCCAGGAACACCCAGAAAAAGGAAAACAGCTGCTCCTCAAAGGAAAGACAACAGCAAAAATACATCACTCCCTAAAAAGAAGCCTTTTCTGTAAGGTGCTAGGAGAACTTTTCATGTAGCATGCTTAAAGTACTATTCTGACACTTCATTTTTTCTCCTCTGTCCAAAATTTGGGATATCATTGACTAAAACCATAGAATAATTTAATATATTAATTTCACATCTATTACTTATTTGTGTGGTAAGAGTACCTTGCTGTGGGGCACTAAAGTACTAGGCAGAGTACACTAGAATAGAATGAAAGGATAGATTGTGTTCTAAAAAAAAAAAAGGCAAACCAAACAAACAAAAAACCCAAAACCAACCTAAAACCCAACAAACCTGATCGTTTCGTGGCCTTAAGTTACCTTTGTGCATAAACAATTTTTCCCGTCCCTATCCCTATTACCCTTTCACCCACCTCTTCTGATTTGCTCAACACTTCTCATTGAGACCATCAAATTATGGGTGAAAACGGAATTCCAGACCTGCATTGAGGGGGAAATATGGAGCAAAACCTAATAACTACTCTGGATTTGTGCTCTGTCTCGTGCTTCAATGCTGACTCTGAGGAAAACACAGGGTGGTGGACCCATGAAATGCAGAGGGCTACCAGTTTTGTTAGTTTAAGCTCAATTGTGGCAAAAGATAGGGAGCCACTGACCTTTACAAGAGTTTCACTCTCATACCTGATGTCTATTTTCAGCTGCCTTTAGCTGAACTGAAATTACTGTTTAGCAAGATGGGACTTCAGAAAGCCGCTTCTTTCACCTTTGCTTGTAAATGATGGTAGAAAGTAAATAAGATTGGGTACTGAATTTGCGTGTGTCCTGGTTTGGGTTAGAACAGAACTAATTCTGTTCAGAGATTTTACTTCTCAGTTAAAACTCCTCTGAGAAACTGCACTTTCTGAAACTAACAGCATGTTGCCATAGACACTGCCTGCTTCTAGCAGTGTTAAGGCCTGATGTTTAGGTTTACTACCAGGGATTGGAATGCAGACCAAGGTCACTGCTGAATCTTATGTCTCATGTTAGGGGGTGCAGGGTAAATGCTGCACCTTCAGGGAAGAGCAGACAGGACAGGTGACCCTAAACTGACCAACTAAAGTATTCCATCCCACATATATCATATTCAGTATATAAATTGGGGGTCAGTCCCCCCTTGCTACATTATTATTCTGGGTTGCTGGATTATTCTTCCTTTTTGGCTCCTTTTCTCCTGCACTTCGGTGATCCCTAAGTTCCTGCATCCAGTACCAGGATCCAGCCCCTGAGCCTGACTCATCTGCTACTGAGGCCTACTGCCACAGTGTCAGTGGTGACATAGTTACCGTCAAGGGGGGTTTGGGTTCAGTGTTGGTTTTGTACATATTGGTATATATTTCATTTATCATTATTATTAAAGTAGTTTTAGTTTTACTTTCCAATCCACAAGTCTCTCTGTCTCTCTCTTATCCCCTTTCCCTTTCCGTGGTGGGGAGGAAGAGGAGATAACAGGGAGTGTCTGTCATTGTGTTGGCGGTCGGCCCAGCCTCGACCCTCAACAGCATGTGACATTCAATGAGGTTGAGGAAAAATTATTCTATTTGGGTATGTTCAGTAGAAGTTTGTATTTTTCACCTAGTTTTGGGTTTTGCCTGCTGCTTAAATGTTTTGGAGAACAGTCTATAGAGTTTATGGCTGACATAGACGAAAGTAAGAACTGGGAGCAATTTTGAAGTGTTACTTACATGGTTATGTTCTGTTATAAAGAAAATCCTGTCCCAGAAAATCTCTTTCTCTGTTCTTTCCAGATGGGATACGTGTGTGAAATGCAACTATAAGTAAGGTTAAAAGTAATAGCTTCAAGTTTGATCAGCTGGGATGGAAGCTTTTTTCATAGAGTTTTTATGGGGTTGAACTCATACTCAGCACCTTCTTTAAAACCAAGTTATTTGTAAAATAGTTGCTACAGTATCACAATGTATCTTCCAGTCCCTCTTTTTTTTTTTTTTGTTTCTTAAAATATTGAGTAAATATTAACCTACATGGGAAAAAATACAAGGAAAAAATTGTTTTCAGGTCTGTTAGGCTTGAGAAACAGAACATTTTTAAGGCAGTAACAATACAGTACAGATCGGCATATAGCAGGGTCAAAATGTATATGTGATTCAGTTTGTCCCCCTTCTTTCTTTGTCCTTAAACCTAATGATGCCAGTTTTCAGTTATGGTCAAACTCCACAGGTCTCTCATAGGTGCCAATTTGAGCTAGAAAATTTAATTTTTATAGGCTAGGAAATGTGAGCTGCATAGTAGGACAGTAAATGTAATGTAATATGTAACAGGCTATTTAATTTGTTTTAACCATCTTAAAATCTATTTAAGTTCTCCTGAGACATCCCGGAGCAGATCTATAGGAGATCTTTTCCATCAAGCTCTTAGTGATTTAAACTTAAATTTCCTGTCCATTACGGTTTTAAACTGATAGTAGTATCACAGTTCAAAGTTACAGGCATGTATAGAGATTTGCATTTTTTTCTAATGGGACAGGTAATAAGCTTTGTAAGTATGAAAGACTTCAATACCTTTTACTTACTGTTGCATAGTTTTACAGGTCTAATAGGAAAATGCTTGTACTCAGGTTCATGGAAGTTGATTAAAACAGTATTTCAAGGGTGAAGCATGGTAGCCACCTTTAGTACCTTCTGTTCCTTTCCTGAAGCAACCAATTTTCTTTATAGACATCTGGATAGAGAGGGCTCCCTGGGTGCTTGAAGTCCAGAGCTTCACTGTCACAACCAGTCATTACAGTGCTTGATTCTGTGAGGATTCATAAGAATGTGCCTTTGGCTACCACAAGCTGGAAAACATTCCTCCATGGTACATAGCAAAGATTTTAATAGAGTGCTGCAGCCTTGGAACAGTGATATGCTGCTGGCATCACAGAGTAGATGTCAGGAAGGAGATCACCTCCATGTTAGAACCCTTTGGTAGCATCTGACAGATGCAAATGTTTGATAATGGCAAGGTCATCATGACTGCCTACAATACAAATGTATATTAATATAGTTTCTTCCTTAGTGCTGGCTACATGCAGAAGTTGCATTAGTTATTTTCACTGGTGGCTCATTATCCTTAGGTGGTGAACCAGTATAGCCAGTCTTTCTCATACTTTATTGTTTCAAGCAGAGGCTTGAGTTGCAGCACCTCCTTTTCCTGTATTATCTGTTACTTTTTTATTCAATTTCAACCACTTAACTTGATAAGATTTCTTGCTTTTCATCCTGTATGGTAATTAGATTCTCTGTTGTGTTAGCAGTACTTTAAATACTTGTGTCAACAGCAACCCAAAACTTAATTTTTTTTTTTAAAAAGGCAGAAGATGGAAATTCTGAACAAAGTAGACCCTTGAAGAGCATCACCACTAGTAATGCTTTCTCCATCCCAGTAATTTGCTATAAGATGTGATACTTGTGTTACTTTTACCCAAGAAATTAATCAAAGAAATATAAGCCAGTATAACATGATTGATACTTGGAAAGATCTGGGTTGCATTTTTATTCTGCTTTCTAGTTATATTCACTGGTGAGTTTTGGTTGCTCTTTCCCCTTAAAACAGTTCTTCTAAGATACTGAAGAGCACCAAGTTCACATTAACAGGGTTTTTTTGAAGAGGTTCTACATTTGTTCTCCAACCCTAGGCTGCTATCCCAGAAAATGTCTTATTCATTGAGGATCCTTGTGTCAGAGCTTGCAATTTTGATGTATAACCCATTTTTCAGTATTCTGGGATGGATTAACCAGCCTCATTTTCATTTTAGTAATGGATGTGGTAATTTTCAGTGCTTTGTCCTTGTTCCCATGAGGTGTTCTGTCTGTGTCCTCATACACAGTATTATTCTTATGGGAAAAAATGATGCAAAAAGCTAATATTTGGTCTATCCTCTTCATTTCTACCCCTTGTTGACATCAGTTCTTCGTTTCTTGCTCTTTATTTCTTGTCGAGAAACCTTTTGTTTGTATGCGAGTTCCCGTTTTCCTGGCCTCCGGGCAGTTTTCATTTAACTTCTGCAGCCTGACCTGCAAGTGCCAGCTCTCTTTGCTGATCAGTCCCTTTCTCCATTCCTTGTAGGTTCTCTGCTTTCTCTTAATATCCTGCTTTGAGGTGCATTCTCATGCAGGTAGGTTTGTAGCCCTTTCCTGTGCCCTTTTTCCCTTTTCTTGGGTGGAAGGGCTCAGGTAGTGTTTGATTTAAAGTAAATCCATGCCTACCATACACTCAAATCCAATTTTGTATGTGTTTCATATAACTTTGGATGAATTTTTGGGTTATGGCCCGACAGGGAAAGGTGGGATTGCTCTTGAAATGTAAAGAAAATTGTTCGTTATTTTTGAGTTATGCAGCTGGTGAGGCCTATACCCCTAGAAGGTTAAGGAAGTTTGAATTGCCTTTGGCAATTATTATATGTTGTGTAGCTGCTTGCTTCCAGATGGATTTTTTTTTTCCCTTCATGTGAAACCATGGGAATTATTTTTAAAAACTGGTACTGGTATCAGAACTATTGTATTTTATTCCACCCCCCATGCTAGGTGTGTTTATACAATGGGTTTTATTAGAAGGTCAGTAATTTTGGAAATTTCCTGAAATTCTTTGAAGTGTTTGTTTGGTTTGGTTTGTTGGGGTTGGTTTTTTTTTTTTTTAAAGGTATGCTAATGTTTCTTTTTGTGTTGAGGCAAACCTATCTGGCAGTTTTCTTTTGACAACTGAAATGAGTAAGATGACAGTTCACTTGTCCCTTTCTCCAGCATGATTGGGAAAGCTGTTATCATGAATTCAAAGGCTGCTTTCTGAAGCCACAGTAATCAATTCTGAATCTTCATATTATCAAGGATGGAAAAGATTTAATTAATTACTTGAGCACTGGCAGTTTTAATATACAGTCTGATGTATTTATGTGTACGTCTGTGTCACTGAAACCACCTTCAGAAGGGTGTAGGCAGGACTCTGGGTATAAGCCTGCGTTTATTTTGCTGTGAGTTAAAGAAGTGTGTGGATTTACAGTCTGTCAGCCACTTGGTGTGTACTATGCCATGAACACATTTGTACCATATGACTAAGCCACAGAATTGCCCAGCTACATGTGAAGGCAATAACCCATGCAGATGGACGTGGCTGAAATGCTTGGGTCCAAGAACCAGCACAGGAACTGCACATTTGGACTCATGTCCTTCTGAGTTAGAGGTTTAGCAAAGCTACTAAGGATGTTTTTCTGGATTCTGGTATCAAAAAGGGGCTCAGTGCTCTGCCAAGTTGTTTTGGACGGTGTTAATCCTAGAGCTAATACAAATTTTAAATTACACATTTATGAATTTCATTTAAATATAATTTAAACCTCTCAATGTGGTTTAATGGTGGTTTATAATGCTTATCTCTTTTTTAACCTTGAGGAGGGAGGGAGAGAATCTCTGAAAAAAAGTCCCTTCTCTGTCAGTTCATTTTATTTGGGAATAACTCTTTTCTTTCCTGAGTCTGCCTGAAATTTCTGAAGTCCAGCTCTCATCCCTGGCTTAGTGGTTGATGAGGTGACAGCAAAGGAGAGATTTGTAAGTCTTTCAAAGTGTTTGTTAGCCAAAGCATCCTTCAGTGTTTATGTTGCAAGATTTTAAAGCATGGATAATAGTATTTAGTAACTAAAAGCTTGGAAAACTTATTAATGGACTGTTTATATTTTGTGTGATACCTCTTCATGGTTTTCCTTTGCTTTAATGAGCTTGAAACCAATTTAGTGTCATTAGTAAGCGTCTGAACATGTTCTTCACAATGAGCTTTTAACACTGTGGTGTGGAGTCTGGGGGCTATATCTTTAATCTGATAGCACTTTAAATTGTTTCCTTTACTTTTTAACTTCATCATGGGTCGGTGGATGTTTCTGTAACATATGGCACTGTATGCTGAAAGTGGATGTTTACATCTGGTATGCATTGGAAGATTAAGGTAGAGAGGATGAAGTTTTGGGCAAGTATGTGTTTTTTGGATGAAGGATAAAGTGAGAATACTTTTATTTCCTCTTAGATTTGAAACATATCATTCTAGCAATGCCTTTGAAACTCTGCCAGCTTTGCCAACCGTAACATTTATGGGATTTTGGAGCTAAACTGAATTAGAAAACTGTTTTTAGTGGCAGAGAAAAAGGTTAGTGCATGAAAATAGCTAGGCCTGTTATTGACTGCATGTGGTCAGTGGTTTGGCTGAATGTAGGTGGCTCTTTTCCTGTCACTGTTTTCAAGCATATGGCTTTGTTTGTGATGAATATAAAACTCTTTAAAAATGAGTTCTACTGTGCAAAGGAACTGCAGTAGTCTTTGCTGTTTAGTAGAGATTGTTTTGCTTTTGCCATTCATTTACAATCTTGTAGTGAAAAAAAGGCATTTTAAAATAAAGCTCATTATTTCTGTTGACATAAAAACTGAGAGATTTGAAGAATGTGGTCATCTGTGTATAGCAGCTGCTTCTGTCAGTAATACTTTATAAAAAGATGCATATACCATGTTGTTGATTCTTTATTGTAGCTAATGCTGGCATTATTTGCAGTGGGCAGAAACTCCTTTTATATGTGCACATTTTAACTAGTACTTTTGTGAAAATCTCTAATGCTGAACTATAACTTCCCTTTTTTCTTTTCATCTTTTGAGTTTTGAAAGCAGCATTTCTTCCCATTATGTCTTTTTTCCCATTATTTATTTTCTTGCATTGTGTAGATGACAGCTTGTTTTCTTCTTTTGGTGTAGTATACAAGGTGCTACCTCGCAGCTCAAGGAATGAATTTTCTGGATCCTGCTGCAGAGGGAGCTTAGGGACACAACAGGTTCTATTTAGCTTTAACTTAAACAGTGTTACCCTATTTATATCTTTTTCTTTAAAAAAACCCCTGGGTGACAGAGCTGAAAATTGTGCAGATTGTGGATTGTGTAGATTTTCTGGTGTTTTCAGTGTAGAAGATTCTAGTGAATCTTGGTTTAGCAGCTAGGAGATGCGAGAGCTGGTTTCATTCAGCCAGGAGTAAAGTACATTTGGTTCTGCAAGATGCTGAGAACTGCAGTAAGAATTAGGGGCTTGAAGCACTTTGTGCATTCGTTCCATTGGTGTTAACCAAGGCAAAGCTACTTAGTTTCTCCATGTTTGGGAAAATAATTTGTAGAATTATCCAATTTTTAAAGTAATTGAAAAAGAATAACTAACCGATGAGAGAACTTGTAGAGCTGCTTAATAGATGTCAGTCAGTCTTTAGAGAAGTGAATCCTGGTCCCACAGACCAGACACAGGGAAAATGACTCTGTATTTGAAGCTGCTTCTATGATCATGTCTTGCAGCCTTTTAAGAATTTTTGTTACCTCCATAAAAAAATTATACAATACTATTTAAAATTCTTCAAATGTTAAAAAAGAGAAATATCTAGAAGCTGTAATTATTACAAGTATAGGTTATAACTTAACTTTTCTATCATCCTACAGTCTAACATAACATTATAACAGGTTATTAAGAAATTTCCAAGTTAAACTCTGTCTTTTGAATGCTATTCTCAAGACAAAGCTGTTGTTCCTAAGCATGCTTGGTGAAAGACTATCACTAAGCAAGAAGTGCTATACGTGTATTTGTTAACTATCATTGCAAGAACATCTTAAGTAAGGTGGATATAATCATTGCACCCTCAAATGGTTATTTTAAAAACTAAATTAATTTGAATTTGCATGGGTTTGGGATCATGCAAAACATCCTCGATGAGTGAGCTATGTAATGTGTTTTGGTCTGGGGTTTGTGTGTTGGTGGTTTGGGGTTTTTTTCTGTTTCTTATTTAGGACTAGGAAACTGCTAGATATTTTTGACAGTAGTACTTGTCACAGTTCAGAAATGCTGTATCTTTACAAATCTCCTGTTTAAACATACTGCCTGATAACTGTTCCTCATCAAAAAAGTCTGAAGTGTGATGTTAATGGAGATGATTAGTATCAGTTCTGAACAGAGACTGGTAGAATGGTATCGAAAGAGGAAAGACAGCACAGCTAACTGATAACCTTTGCTTTTGATTTATGCAAACTATATTTTTGTGGTCTTGTGTGTGAAAATAGTTACATTAATAATTCTCAGTGCCTCCTGTTTGCATTGTAGAGGTTGGAGACCTGCGGGAGCTGCAGACACTGGACATTTCAACTAACCGTTTGATAACACTACCTGAAAGGCTGCATATGTGCCTTTCGCTGCAGTACTTGACTGCAGACCGAAACCACCTGTGGTATGTTCCTCGCCACCTGTGTCAGCTACCAAGCCTCAATGAGCTCTCCATGGCTGGAAACCGCCTTGCATTTTTGCCACTTGGTGAGTCACCACCATCACTGGGCTGGGGGTGGGTGAGAGAAGAGACAGGAAAACAAACTTTCTGTCCCAAAGAGGTGAAGAAAAAAAGTGATTTTGTTTGGTGGCCCCTGCAAACTCTGTTTATGAAGTTGTTACAGTGATGATGTTGTTGGAAAATATGTTAATAAACAAAAAAAATGCAGGTTAGGGTTTCATGTCTGTTTTAAAGCAATAGGTCAGCTATCAAATTTGCTTTATTTTTAGCTAACTGAGGGGAAAAAAGGTTTAAATGATGTGTTTAAATATAGTACTGTGTAATCTGAGTTTCACCAGTTTGGGTAATGATCTATTTCTGTTTGCTGGATCTGATTAAGTTTCTTCAGCTAGAGTTTAAAACTCGGTGTGGAGTCCAAGTAACTCCACATAAATGGTTTTTCATCATTAAGAATGTCAGTACTGCATAGCCCAGTGAAGACTTGTTTCTTGCTGTATATGGACATCCCTCAGAAGTTCTATAGTTGTAGCCTGGGAAAGAATTTATCTGCCTTTTTCTCAAGCCTTTCAAAGTTTGGAAGTGTCAAAGCAGGTCTTCGAGAGTAGGAGGTGCGCTCTAATCTCTGCTCAAATACAGACACATATGCAGTTCTGTCATGTCACTTGAATAGTCATTAATAGTTTTTCTAGAATACAGTCATTGTTTGGTGTTAATTGAAGTGCAGATGAAGTTATGATAATCACATTGAAAAGAAGCTGAAAATTGAGGTGGCTAAAAGTGAGATAACATTTCTAAATTAATTACATTGTATACATTTAACTTAATTTTTTTGGTACTAGCAATTTAGTCTTTAAAGAAGTTTTATTTTTCTGATTTCTTATCACCTTAGTTTCTAAGTGCAAATAATATCTACAGACATAGTCTTGTAGTTATGTCTCAACTTATGCCATTATAGAAACGAGAAAACGAGTTCTAGGATGCATCATCCATATTCCAGCTTATTAACCAAAACAAGCAAAGTAACGTCCCCTATTTTAGCAAATATTTCTAACTCCATGAGACAGGAAGTTGAATCTTTTTAATTTTTCCAAAATGGGATGCTGCTCAGTAAGATGAGATGTGAAATATTAAAGGGTAAAAGTTTTTGATAGTTTTGCAGTAGTAGCTTATCTGTGAATGAGCTAGGACCTGGATGAGCCATAGATCTGCTGAAGCGTTTTAAGTTCAAAAGAGGGAAATAAATCTCTAATATAATGACACACCTTCTTTTTTCTTTATTTTTAGACTCAAATTCAAAACATTCTAAAGGAACTTTTAAAATAACGGGAAACATCAAAGACTATCAATTGACCTTGTTCAGTAGTTCTTAATAGTGACTCACTGGTGAACATTTGGAGATAATTTGCTATCTGTGGATATGAAACTGAATCATAAATCCTAGAGTTCAGAGGAAAAGCAGCCCAGTATAAAAGTAAATGTTTAATCTTTCCTCTGAAGAATCAGAAGGCTTCAGAGTGGTCAAGATGTGATGAACTAAAGTAGAAGAGAAGAGTTAATGCCTTAAAAAGCAAAAAGATTAAATATATCTTACGTTGTCTGGGAAAATATTTTTCATGGAGTATTACTGGAGTTAAGGCATAATTGTAGCATTGTTTCTGCTAGCTGCACATGTTGACTAATGTGGGGTTTGTGTGTATTCTTACATTCAACTTCGCTTTACTAGCTAATGACTAAGGATGTTAAATAAGTGGAAGATATTGTTGAAATATCTACAGAGTGATACTTGAGCAAGAAGTGTCAGTTTTTTCAGCTAGGGAGTTGAGTTGAAAAGCAGACATTTTAGTCATCTCCTGACAGAATGTGGATTGTTTTTTTTTGATATGTCCATGTCAGAAGAAATATCGGTTAATGCTTTTTAAAGTGTGATTTACTTTATTTCATGTGGTTGTTGACCTCTGCTGTTCCAAGGAATCCATTCTTCCTTGTATAAGTATGTCCCATTTAGCTGCCAGTACTCTCTTGAAATCTGCATTTTCCTGTTCATAGATTGATAGGTGTGAGATTTATTCCAGCAGTAGCACAGTACTTTCACAGCACTGATGGATAGGTAGTGTGCAAGGGTTTTGTCCTGAACATTCTTTTAAGTTTGTGGGCACATGTGTCTTAAGAAAAAAAAAAGTATAAAGCTATTAATGAATTTTTACAAAATCATAGAATGGCTAGGTTGGAAGGGACCTTAAATATCATCTAGTTCCAACCCCCCTGCTATGGGCAGGGATGCCACCAGGTTGCCCAGAGCCACATCCAGCCTGGCCTTGAACACTGCCAGGGATGGGGCATCCACAAGCTCTCTGGGCAACCTGTTCCAGTGCCTCACCACCCTCTGCTAAAGAACCTCCTTCTAATCTCTAGTCTAAATTTCCCCTCCTTCAGCTTGTAACCATTCCTCCTTGTCCACTTGCTATCTGACCAGCTGAAAATACAATTAAAGCACCCGATGCCCCTCTCTGACTTTTAGAACCGGTATGTAAGGTGGCAGATGGGTAAACAATAATCAGTTAGTCATTTGTTCTCCAGAATATACTTAATATGCCAGTATTTCTTTAAAATACTATTTTTCAGCTGTTGAATATTCTAGTTTATATTCAAAGAAACAAGCCTGATCCTTTTGGCTTTCCTAATCAATTTATTCTTTAATAACAAACAAACCCCAGAACCAACTCTAACCCTCCATCCCAAAAAACCCCCAAACAAACAACCCAAACAAATTGTGTAAGTTGAACTGGAAGCTGCATCCTGGATAGGTAACTTTCATGCAGCCTGGTCTTGGGTATTGTGTTCTTGAATGGCACATCTCAGTACTGATAATTTTGTATCAATCTACTTGCAATGTGAATTATCCTTTGATAGAAATGTAACTTTAAAGTTTTACCATTAGCAAATGCTCCCGTGCCTGAAAATAAATTCAGTTGCAGGCAGAAATATGAATCTGATGACACTGCAAAAAAAAAAAAGATTTATGTAATAAAGTACAAATAAAATAGGCCATAAATTCTCAAGTGTACTGGCAGTACAGGAGATGTTATGACAGCAAATATTCAGTGTTATGTCACTTTACTGAGGGTTTATGTGCACTTTTTGTTTAGAAAATGGGTCTAGTAATTATCAGTGTACAGTAAACAAAGGTCTTATTCTACCTCAGTATATGCTGCTTTTGTGTCCTTGCCCTCACTGTATGGTTAAAAGAGCATCAGTGCAGACACACAAGAGCTTTTGTTCCATCTTCAGCCATGTGGAATGCATATGCCAGGGCCCTGAGGTTAAAAAAAAAAAAGAGAAAAAAATGGGGGGGGAAGAAAAAAAGTTAAAAAAAAGTGGGGGGGGAAATAGAATTGGGGTTTGTTCAGGACTCGTGGCATTTGGTCATTTCTGGGAGAAAGGTCTTTGATCTGGGAGCCTGGAAGGGGAAAGTGGAAATGTTTTAGACACAGTAAAGTGCTTGCAAAAGCCACATGAAAACCTTCTTTGTAGCTTTAGCCTTTTCATAGATGGACAGCTTCCTTATTATACAAAGTTCTTCAGAAGCATGTTTTTTAGAGAACTTTTAACAATATTTGTTGACTGATAGAAGACATAAAAATTAATGTGGATGGGATACAAAGAGCTTTTTAAAGTGATGATTTATTTAAATTTAAACTTCATAGATAGTGTTTGAAACTGAAAAAAATTCTTTTGGGGACTGGAAGATACTTGGTTATTTAATGCAAAGAAACTATATCAAAGGAACATTTATAGTTACAGGCTATTTGGCTTTGGGAATTGAATTTTTCCTACTGAGATATTTTGTCTAACATCCAAAAATTTGCTTTAATTACCTAGGAAATGCAGTCAACTCAGAATCTAAACATAGCATAAGATAAAGACAGAGGGAAGAGATGAGATGCAGCCTTACTCCCTCCTCAATGCATATGAAAAGAACAGCTTTAGGGCTTTTTTTGACTTGCCTGATTTTCAGCCCATTTGCATACATCTGTGTAGAAATGAGCAAGATGAGCCTCTTTAAAAAATTTTCTTCCATTCTCTAAATTAATAAGTTAAACAGTAGCACATTCAAGCTACCCCAGCAACCCATAGTTTTCTGTTCTTGGTGTAATTGGCTTCTGCAACGTGAGGCGATGATATTCTCTCAGCGTTAGGTGTGCCACGCACATGCTATCTGCTTTACATTTTATTAGCTGATTCTTTTCCAGCTTTACAGTATTTTATGGTGTTAATAGTGCCTCAGTCTTGCAATATTCTTATTCATTGTAGGATAAGAATGTTTTTGTTTCATCTAAAAATATCCCAGAACTTTACCAAACTATTTTCAGCCCTGCGAGACTGAGCCAAAATAAATCATCTTTTTGAGGTGTTAGCTCATAACAACACACAGCAGCATCTCACAGCAGTGCCCATCAGTCAGCAGAGGTATTTGTACTTGCTTGTTGGGGCAGGGCAGTTGGTGGATGCAGCAGATAGCTCTGCAAACTAGAATGTTTTTTGGACAGGGTCAAAGAAGCATGTGATGGTTGAATGTGTCCCCTGATGTCCAGAGATTCCAGTTTGACCAAAGCTCAGACTATGGTCCCTGAAACCTCAATAGAGTGTTACAGGGCAAGGGCCTGTCTTAAAACACAAAACCAAAACAAAACCCCAAGCAAACAAACAGAAAACCCCAAACACAAACAAACACAAACCCCAAGCAAACAAAGCTATGTTAACATTTTTATTTCAGAAAAGGAATCTGTTTTCTGTTTGTATCATCACTTGTTCTTTCTATCAAGATGAGGTAATGTGACATGCTCTGAAGCTCCTCCTCAGTGTGAGCTTTTAAGGTCTCTTGTGTTTACAGCTGTCATTCAAGTGGGTGACAGCTGAAGACATTCAGTATATTTTAAGATGGTCAAACATTTGATGAGGGATCACTCAAAATATCACTTGCTTTATATGCACTAAGTGGTGTCCAGAACTCTTGTGTGCAATAAAACTATTCAATAAGAAAGAAGAGCTTGTATTACCTATTGTCATAGTAGGGAATGGTAAGAGATCGTTATTTCAAATAGGATTTCAGAATAGAAACAGCATGGAAATTGTTTTACTTTTTATTCTGTTCTTGGCCATGATTATAAAAAGGACAGAAGCTATGCTAATTTCTCTTGCTATCCTTATATTTATGCCAGCTAAGGTAATTGACAGTTGGTAAATATGGGAAGTCGGAATTAGTTGATATTAGTATCATCTTGCAATGTGGCTGATTCAGCCAAGTGCTTGTTTCTCTTGCTTAGTTTCTGTAACATACTCATAAAAGTTTAAGAAGTTGAGAGGCATACCAATTAGTATTATTTTTTATAATAATGCAGTTCATGTAGGTTGCAGCTCTCCTTTCCTAGGCAGAGGCTTTCAAACACTGTTCACTTGGTTCATGCTCTGTGTTAAACACAAGTCTTTTGCTAACCCCGTACCTCGAACAGCATAGGAGCTGCAGATGAAATGGGCTGCCCAGATCATCCTACATGTCAGTCTTCTTGCAAGATCAAAATTTTTGTACTGTTCTTTTTAGTTTAATGTTTGGTTTGTCTTTTAAAAAGTTAGTGTGCTTTTCTCTTCTTTCAATAAGTTATACCTCTGACTAGGTCTTGCTCCTATTCAAAATTTTTATTTCCAAGCATTCTTCCTAGAAGTCTGTTTTCCTTTTGAATTTTGCTCCTTTTCCCACTTTAATTTTCTAAACAAAGTAGAATTATTCCACATCTATATGCTCCTATCTGAAGGTATGTTAATACATTTCTGGTCTGTGAAGGTGTTGCTTTAATGTGCTGTACTTGCTTCTTTTGACTGCCAGCCATGATTATTTTAGCAGAAATAAAGTAAGAAGCACACCTTCAGATGTACTGATCATTTACTTCTAGCCACAGATTTTGTTGTACAGTAATCTGCAGTTAAATGCTGGTGTATCTTTTTCTTGTATTCTGTAATTTACTGCATCACACAGATGTGTTTCTGACTTACAACTAGTTACATTTGCTTGTCACTAATATAATCAAACAAGAATGTCTTGAAGAAAAGGATGGGACAGACCACATTCTTGTTTGTCTTTACCACTTACCAAAGATAGTGCAGCTGGGTTTCAGTGACATGAGGCCAGTTAATGAAAGCAGGTTTGACCTTATGGACCTCAAGTATGCTCTGCAAATCTGAAATCAATTGTCCCTTTGCTGCTTCAGGCTGGCTTCAGAGTTTGTCAATGTTAAAATTTAATTATTTATAATGGGATTTTCAGGGCTACTGAAAGGGATTTTGTTTTAGTACTTTTAAATGCTATTTTCTAAACAACTTTTCAGTTCATACAGTAAAAGGATTGGGTGACATTTTACAGCTGAGAAGTACTGATTTATGTTTGCTTACAGCGAATCCGATTAGCTTAGTTACAATTAAAGAGAATTGTTTTGCTTATAATTGTCACTGCCATCCCTTCTCCTCCTGACTTCTCTTGTTTTCTAAACCCAGATTTAGGTCGATCTCGGGAGCTACAATATGTTTATGTGGATAACAATATTCATCTGAAAGGCCTCCCATCTTATCTCTATAATAAGGTCATTGGTTGCAGTGGGTAGGTATGAATTAATTCAGATGTCTCACATACCTGTTCCTTGTAAAATTTCTCATAAGTATCTTCCTGTGTGATACAATTGATGATTTGTGTGTGTGTGTGTGTGTGATTCAGAACTGATGTTGCTTTGAGAGGATTGCTGCAGCTCCCAGATCTGTAATAGATCTTCGGTGTTAATTGTTGACTTTCGGTATTGTAGCGCTAAGCTGTAACAGACAGTGCAGTTATTCAGAAGGCATTTGTAATGACAATAGAGTGCCTAAAGCTGAATTTTAGCTGCATTTAAAGATTGGCCAAAAAACTAGTCTTCACAGAATTTCCAGAACTAAAGAATGAACAAAATATTTTTTCATGTGTTGCAGCATCTGTGTAGTTCCCAAGTCCTCACATTTCCATAACTCATAGGCCATGTCTTCGAATGCCATGTGCAGCTCCTTCACTTATTTTACATCCCAGTATCAGCTTCTTGTAGGTCTTGGTACCTACTAAAATAAGTAACTTTTTGGAGGAATTATGGAGTGACAGGTATATTTTTACATGTGGATTTTAAAAATATCTGAGACTGTCTCATGTTTGCGGTTAGGATGTGAGAAAAAAGTGGTCTGGCTAGGACACTAGCTTAATTCTTTCTGCACTGACACTAGCATAAATTAGGATCAGCACCACTGATGAATGGAGCCTTACTGGTGTAAAACTGATCAGAAGAGGATTGTCCCCATTACCATCTAATTATAATTTTCTGGTATGCTTGCTCTCAGCAAATCTTGCATTAAATATAAATTCCCTCTCTACACCCTGCACTCAACTGCAATATGTGAGATGCTGAGTCTTGGCATTTTAAGGTTTTTCTAATAGTCCCTTGTCAGCTGGTTGTGTGATATTTAAATACTTGCAGTTGGATTATAATTCTGCTGAACTCTGTGCAGTCTCAAGCTTCTACTAATTTTGTTTTTCAGGAAAAATAATTTCTAGCCTTTGTTCTTTCAGAATTGATTGTAAATTGGAAGACAGATATTAAATTGACCCTAAAGGTAACAGAACTGTATTGACTGTGACCAAAACCACTAGTGGCAGTGCAGGACATGTTCTGACAAGTTTGGTCTGACTGTCCTGCCTATTTCAGATGATTTAGACAATCATGTCTTTATTTTTTTTTAAAAAGTTTTAATCCTTATTTTATATTCAGTCAAGATAATTTCATGTTTGCACTGAACTTTTATGAAGATGTTGTCAGGTTTTTGCTCTCATTATAGGTACATTGCTGGTGAGGCTAGCTGCTAGTATCTCCGATTGAGAGTGTTATAAATCTAGTAGAGAATAGACCAAAAAAGTCTAGTCCAAGTGTTGCAATTAAATGAATTCTTATAATGCTTCTGTGGAATAATTTTAAAAAAAAAAATCTTGGTAACAAAGAATAAAAAGAAGTTGGTTTTAGTAAGCAAAATAATACTTGCATTTGGATATTTGTCTTTATGTTGTGAAACCATCTCGAAACATCATAGATTATTTTTAAGGCACCTTTTCAACAAAGGAATAACACTTTATATATTTTATTAAGAAACCAAAGGGTTTATTTGATAATGTGCTGAGTGAAGTTACAATTGTGTAGTAATGGTCATCTGAAGAATTTCTGTCGTCTTTCCAAGAAAGCACTAGCGACCAATGCAGGTTTTTCATGGATGAGGAGAGAGTTGAAGATCTAGGCATTAGTGCTCAGTCTGATCATCCACTGGAGAATAAAATCTGACATGCTGCAGTTACTAATACAAAGTTAGATTTCTGAAAATAGAATATAAATTGCATTGTGTAAGTAATGAATCTCTGTCTGGGAATCCTGCAGTCAGACTGACTGAAAAAGTCTTTTATATAAGAGGTGATGATCTCATCACTCAGAATAAATTTTGATCTTATTTTTTTGTGGATTGGATTTCATAGTCTTCTGCTACTTATCTGTCACTCTTCTTGAAGGCAGCCAATAGGTGGTCACAGGTTTTTTTTCTCCAGTTATTTATTCATGTGAGGTCCTTCTGCAGCTCCAGTTTTTCCAGCTAGTTAGCCCATCCCTTGTTTCACTTTTTAACCTCCATGGGTTTAGTGTGGAGGGGTTTTTTTTAATAATTTGGTTTGCACCCAGTATTGCTTGTAAGTTGAGATTCACTCCCTAATCCATCCTGATCTAAGGGTGTATATCTCTTAGATGATTTCTCTTGATTGTCTGTTTTTCTTGTTTACTTTTTATTTGCAGTGTTGTAGTCCAGCATTGATAGCCTTACCCTTTACTTAAAGTAGACCAAATGGCCCAGCTCTGAACTGCAGAAACTGTAGTGAGTTTATGGGTGTGTCTTCTGGCTGGGATAGTAAGGGGTTAATCAGCTTGAAAAGACAACATTATAGATTTATTAGTTGTGATAGCTAACACATTGGGTATGGGTTGCTGGGGAATGGATTGTTGGAATATTGGATCTCTCAATTCCCAGTTATATTTGAACCCCATTAATGGTTTGTGGGAAAGTATTAAATATTTAACAAGAGGCTTATTGACTTGGTGTTTGATGGTGCTCTTTTTTGCTTGTTTCTTTGCGCTGTTTTTCCTTTAATCAGAAGAGTTGACAGTCTTTATGTTATCAGAGAAGTGCTATGAGATTTCTTTCACATCTGATAAGATCGAATGTAGTTACCTCAATCTTAGGTCCAATGTCTAGGAAGGCTGACAAATTTGTCTTTCTGTTCCATTTGCTAGGACTGGCCCTAACAAGTTGCTCTTGGCTTCAAATTTAAGTTGTCATAAACAATTCCAATTCCCCTGTTGACTTCCCTAACCTCTTAGTAGAATTTTCCTATGCGTGTCTCTTTGGCATGGTAGCTTGCAACAGGGATCATGTAAAGAATTCTTATTTTCACTACAAGCTAAGTTTCTCTCCTTGGATCTGAATAACCTTCCTCTTCCTTATATGACTTGGGTAGGACAATGCTAATAGACTTACTAGAGTACCCTCCCACTACAGCTTAGGCTTTCTTTCTGTTTTTCGATCACTCAGAGTCTTGCATTCTCCAAGGGAACTCTGTGGGTGGGGAAAGGTATAGTACAGAATCACCCAATGGCACTTAAATGATATTTCTTGGTGGTTGCAGTTTGTCTTGTATTGCAGTTGAGAAATCCATTGTTGTTCTCAACTGGTTGATCTAGGACCCAGGGAGCCAACTGTTAGGTATGAGACTGCTCCTCTGTGGAAAATACTTTGTAATAACAGCATTTAAAAAAAGATTAGCACATTGGCAAAGGAAGTGACACATAATGCACTCGGTTCACCTCCTTGGGATTGTGTTCTCATTTCTCCAGCTTTTGAACATTATTTGGTAAGTAAGGACCTCCAGATGTCCCATGACTAGCACATCACAGAAGATGGGAATCTATAGAAAATGTGTGTCAGCATAGAATCACAGAATAGTTGGGGTTGGAAAAGACCTTTAAAAGTCATCCAGTCCAACCCCAATATGTATTGTAGTCTGCAAGAAATCCTTGAAGGGTGCAGCACTGAAGAACAGTATCAGGCATACTTTGGGTTGATCAGATGAGTTTCCCCATAAAGTTGTGTTTTGTTTTTCCTAACTGCTTTCTAAATGTCTTGTGTCCTTCTAGTTGTGGTTCTCCAATTCAAGTTTCAGAGGTGAAACTGCTCTCTTTTTCATCGGGCCAGTTAACTGTCTTCCTGCCAGCAGAGGTGAAATCTATTGGGACAGAAACAGATCATGTGCTGCCTTTGCAAGAACTGGCCATGAGGACCCTCTATAACACCTACTACAGGTTCTTGAAAGGTAAGAAATTTCTGCTTTCTTCAGTTTGTAGGAAGACTGGAAGTGCTTTTCTGATAGTGATGGGAGCATTTCAAATAGCCCTTCAAAGAGCTGGGCAAGAATTAGTATTTTCAAATACTTAATCAAATTGTTTGAAATGGTATGTTAGAACAAAAATGTCCAATATCAAAAAGCAGAGATCCAGAGACTTATTTCTAAGGTCAAGTGGCGCTTACAAATGGTTTATTTCTTGAGGACTGTCTGAAGAAGGATGGTTTTTGCAGGAGAAAGTCTTTAATGGAAACAGGAGATGAGAAATACAATTCCTGAGGCAAGATTAGATGCATCAGCCAACAATGCAACTTTTTTGCCAGGCAGCACACTCCTAAACTGGCAGACTTGTTATACATAAGGCAAAAGAAATGCTAGCAGCCCTTGGCCATGTCAGTACAGCGTGACAGCTGAGCTGTTTTAGTTCTGCCCCAATTCAGACTCTCTGCTCTAAAGTGGCCCTTGGCTCATTTGCTTATGTATCATGCAATCACATGAGTTAGCAATATCTGATGATAACCTGCAGATTGAGATTCTGTCAGATTTAGGTGCATTGTGACTCCCTCCTGTTCATGGCGTTGTCAGCTTTCCAGGTGCAGGTGGAAGGCAGAAGGGTGGAGAGTTACAATGGGAAAGTAAAGGTTTTATGAGAAGGGGTTGCTTGTGCCACAGCCATGGGAGGAAACTGTAACTGCTGAACTATTGCTTTGCCAGGAAAAGTGTACAAGGAGGTCTGCAGCAAATATGTTATGGAACAAACTTCCTGTTGAAGGGTGGGATAATCAGACAAGCCTGCATTCATAGGAAATGGCATTGTTTGTGGAGAATGTCTTTACTGGCATGGAGAACATATTAACTGACCAGTTTGCAGTTGTGTATTTTTGGTATTTCTGCATGTGGTGATGATGGGGCAGACTTTTGTTTGCTATCAGGATATCAGCTGCACCAAAATTACACAATTATGAATGATGTAGTCTTTCAAAAAAGAGTTTGAGAACACTGGGCACTAGATCTTTTATGTCATCAGTAATAATTTTTCTCACCTAGTTGTGACTCGCACAACGGTTTCTGGAGTATGGCTGTGTGAATGTGGTTCCTGAAGATGTTGGTGAAGTTTGGTTTGGGAATAGCAAGACAGCATTGCAAAATCAGTTTAAGAAATGGCTTGTAGATAGTTTTTACAAGTCTGAGGATAGGATCTAGTTGCTGCCAAGACGCAGAACCTGAAAAAGATGGTGAAACGCTGAAACTTCTTTTTAATTATCTTGCCTATTTCTAGTTTGCTACAGTGTACTATGTCATCTTGTTCTATATTTACATATGCATACACATCTATATCTTTTTCTGAGTGACCTTATTAAAGACTATGTGCATTACCACTGGTGACACCCTCGTTTCAGTGAGGCATGAGTAATGCATAGCTCAGACAGGTGTAAGATAATGGTGTGCTGGGGAAGCAGGTGCACATATGATTAAAGTAGCAGATTTGATCTATCACTGCCTAAATTTGCAGTTTCAAGGGTTCTGTTAAATACTTGATGGCTGCTAGGTGAGTATGACAGAAGCAACTGGACCACTTTTCCTCAGTAGTTGCTGGGCTACAGAATGTGACCTTTTCTTCCTGACGCCAATGTACTATTCATCATACTTGTCATCTTAATTGAGGCTGTTGTGATACATTGTGTATGGGGTTAAACCTTAAAGTGTCTGAAAGCTGAAACTGGTGTGATATCACAAAACTCATTTATCAGGTGCTGCATCTTGTCTTGATTACTCAGCACCTAAATGTGTTCACCTGTCTTGGCTGTCTCTCTCTTTCTAGAAGAGATTAGCATGTTGGTTTTAATTTATAAAACACTAAATGGCTTGGGCCAAGCCTGAGAAAATGATTGCTCTTTCCCAGGAAATGACCCTGGAGTCCCTTTTGGTGAAAATGATAGCATCTTATAAACTGTGGGGAGACACTAAGAGATTATGAATGTATTGATCTTTTTAGAGTCATCTCTTTGGTTGGACCTGTGAGAATTATGCTGGGCTGGATTGTTTTTCAAGTAATTTTAAGTATGTCAGGTACCTTTTTGCTGGTGGTAGAGTTTGGGCTTTTTAGTGAGCTTGCCTATCCTGCTGGATTGGTTGCTGAAGTATTTTATTAAAATACTACTGATGTCCTTTTCAGAATTTGTTATTTATAATTAAACATCTGTCTAGGTCGTCTTTGAGTCAAAAAATGCTTTGTGATGTGTTACTGGGTTTTATTTTTTGCTTATGCTATAATATATTCTCCTGGGTATTTGGGTCCTGTTAATCTTATGCTCGTAGATGCTAGACTTAGACATTTAACTTTTTGAGCTCATACATGGAAAGCACCCTGTGTTTCACCATAGTTTTGGTAATTTGTGTTACTTTTGCTGTTCTTTTGACAAAGTCTTCAGAATCTGGGAACTTCTCATTTTCCAAATTGTTATTGGTCATGCTTATTGTGTTTGAATTTATCATGCAATTGTTTTGTTATGAGCCTTTTTTGTTTCTTTTCTTCTCTAGATTTGAACTTTCTGACTCCAATCTCACTACCCAAAAGCCTCTTGGAATTGCTGCATTGTCCCTTAGGACACTGCCACCGCTGCAGCCAGCCTATGTTTACCATTGTCTACCCAAAGCTCTTTCCCTTGAGGGAAACTCCAATGGCAGGATTGCATCAAGGGTAATTTTACAGGAAATTACACTGGGGTTTCATTTAGGAAGAAAAACACCTTATGGAACAAAGCATGTTCTAAGGGTTGTTTTGTTGTTTGTTTGTTTGTTTTTCTAACTTAGCAGCCTTTCAGATCTAAAGCCCCTGTCCTATGATTGCATATAAAAGTTGACAGATCTTTTATTTATAAGACAGCTAGCATACAGCTGTTAGACTCTTTAAGAAGGGCTACCACACTTCCCTATTTCAGACTGTTGTAAGATAGTGAAGGGTTTTGATATGGTGGAATTGCCTTGTTTGTGGTATTGCAGCAAATGCATGGTACTTCTGTGCCTTGGGAAGGAAATACTACCCAAAGCCAGTACTTCTCCTGATGGTATCAACCCTGACTTCAGGAGAATGCAAATAAAAATGGTGTAGGATTAAAGATGGAAAAAGAGCTCTAAAGCCAGAGCTGAATTAAAATGTTCTGTGGTAAAATACTCTTGGTTTTCTTTCCACACTAATTAACTTGAGAGATACTGTGGAAGCATTCTGCGTTGTAAAATACATTTCATAGCGATACATCTGTTTTAAAATATTTCAGTTTTTATGGTTATAGCAGTTGTGAATGTGTCTGTAGGATTCACAAGTTAAGTAGACAAACCTACACAGACTTCCTGATCTGCTGGACAGTAGTCATAGAAGGAACTCAAACTGGGATCTGGTTCAGTGAATATTGTCCTTATGTAGATTTAAAATACCTTCAAGGTAAGCACTGATTGCTTTGCAGTCATTCTTTCCCTAAAGCCTGTTAGTCTAAGTTGACACTGTAGCCTTCCATGAGCCAGACTATCAATGAATGCACTTTCTGCAATGCAAAAGCATCATCAGAGAAATTTCAGCTAGTTCTACATGGACAAAAGTACAGTACTGCTTGAAGCCCAATAAAGAAGGTTAAAGAAAAGTCAGTTGGAGTTAAACAAGTACATTCAATGGATTTCAAGTTGAGTGAAATAAATTGCTTCCACATTACAGTCTTAATATTGAGTGGTATAAGATGTTATAGTAATGTTATAAAGAATTTCTTTCAACCATAGAAGAGTATCATTTTCTAAGAAAGTGATGGAAAACTACTTGCTGGTCATTGAATCCTAATATTATCTGAAATAATCCAACAATGAGAGAGTTTGGACTACAGAGCACTACTTTCTAATTAATTGCTAAGCATTGCTCATTATAGAATTTAGTTATGAGATGATAGACACTTTTGGGAATTAATAAAGTTGCAACTCAACCATACTTTAAGGCTATTTTGGAAGAACAATTAACATTCTAATATATATTAATTGAAAATGTATGTTTCTGCATTGTTTTCCCTTGTTTAAAAACAGGTTATCGTTGCTTTCCTTAAGAGAAGAATGTACTGTGTTCTGTAAAATGCCTTAATGAATACAGTCTTAAGTAGCTGACATTTGATGCAAATCCACAGAAAATGAGATCTAAACAGGGTAGTCTGTCATCCTTATCTCTCTAGCTCGGGCACTTGACATGGTAAGATTATGTGGAATTGGAGAGGTGTGATAGCTGCTTTAGAAAGATGTGAAGGACAGGGTTTCTGCTCTAAAGAGCTTACAGTGACCATGAAAACACACAGGGTTGGGATTCTGGGTGTTTGGACAGCACTGATTAACACATGCCGCATCCATGCCAGTAACTTCTATCTGACTTTCCTTTTCACATTCTATATCCTCTTAAAGGAAAGGATAGTTAAGTGTTGAACTGGATTTCTGTATCTGAAAAAGCACAGGTGTCATGAGCACTGGGTAAAGAAAAACCAGATCTTAACACTTTTATAGCAGATATCTAGCTCCCTGCTAGGATGGGGGCAGGAGGAGGGTCACAGTGAGGCTAGTATCACACTTTCATGTTGCCACCCCTGCTGTAGTACCTGGCACAATACAACAGCTCTGCCTGTCAATAGTCCTTTCTGAAGCTCTGGGCCCAGTTTGTTCACTCAGCTGAACCGAAGCAGGACACTGGACTTCAGTTATTTCATGCCTACAAGCAGTAATTTAAGAAACACATGAGCAAAGCTGAAGCAAGGAATTACCCAGCTATTTTCCTTCTAGCTGTTAAACCTACTGGCTATGACACTCAGCCACACCCTCTGCAGAAAGAAAAACCACATGCTAAACTAAATACATAAGAAACCAGGAAGGTTTTTCAAGAACCCCTGCAGTGTTTCCCTGCCTCTGTATCAGGCAGTCACATACAGCAAATGAACCTTCTATTTCTCAAGTGTCAAGATCAGCTAATGCTGTATTTTACAAACCAGCATATTGTCTGCTGTGGAATGGGGCCAGGAGCTTTAATCTTCGCTGACAACTGTTTCTCTCCCCCTTCCCCCCCCCTCTTTCTTTTTTTTTTTTTTCCTAGGAGGACAACTGTTAGTTTTGTGGCATACTGCTGCTCCACCCAGTGTCTGCAGACTTTTGACCTACTGAGTTGATAAACATTTAAAACTACTCAGGAGTGCTGCCAGTTTAAAGCTGCATTAGACATCGTATCCCATCGGTACTGGAATACTCTGTGTGTGCGCCTGTGCCAAAGCAGCAGAAGTGCCCAGTTGGGAACGCTGAGAGGCACTTAAATCCTGCCCTATCAAATCTGGATGGACTGCAGAACTTTTCGGAAGTGTAAATACCAAGCTTTTAAAAGTATTAACTTCTCTCTCCTCCAAGCATTCAAACCAAACAAATTCATAAGCTCTGACTTCAAGATTTCCAGCATTTCTCAGAAGTGGCTGTCTTCAGGTTGACCCATTGCATCATTTGAGGCCATTTTCATTCCTCTAACGGGGGGGTGAGAGGGAGAAATGATACAACAAATTTTCACTTACTCCCTCCCCATCCTATATTCACCCCTACAGCTGGATTCAGGTGTATAGATCTAAGCCTACAGAAACATTTGAATACAGCCCAATGACTCTCCCTTTTAGCTTTATTTTCTCCTTCTTAATATTTTCCCTGGCAGAGTTACCCTAGTTATATACCAAGTCTTTGACAGCTAACTTTACTATTTAAATCCACATATTAAAAGCAAATCTTTCTCTCTGGTATCATTAGAAGCCACACTGATTCATTTCGAGTAACTAGGATATGGCTGGAGACTAAAGATCCAATTTCAGTAAAGAAGGATGGTACTGGGGCCTGCACTAGGTGCTCTTGCTCCAGCATGTTTAAGGGTGTGTTTCCTCTATTTCCATTGCTCAAGTTTGGTTTTTTTTTCAAAACACTTCCCCTTTTCCTTCTTTTGAGTTCTTCAGGAAGAAGATGACTTTAAGTATCAATTACACTTGAAAAAAACCTAGTAATATGCTAGTAAATAACTGTATTTATTAGATTTTTACAATTGCAGACAAGTGATCTGCAAAGAGTTGGTCTTCATCTTTTTCTGGATTCAGCATTTGGCTGATGTGTGGAAGTGTGTCAGTGGAGTGTGTGCCTCAGAGAAGGCTGGAAATCCAGGGGGAGGTGTGTGTATCTCCATGCAGAGGTATATATGCATACATAGATGAGGTGTGTGTATCTCCATGCAGAGGTATATATGCATACATAGATATCTTCACAGAAGGGCTGTCGCATTTGTTTTCTTATATTAATGGCAGATTTAGTGCAAATTTCCGCTCGCTATCATATTTGTGGGAATCCTTTTTTGTTCAGATCCTGTTTGTTTTAAATAAAGGACAAAGGATGGAAAAAAGGTCCAAAATGCCTGCAGGACTTAAAATTTTAATTTTACACTGAAACAATTTATACAAAATTAGCCTTTCTTGACTTGTTTTGGAGCATAGAAATTTTTTTAATTTTTTTTTTCACTTTCTGTTTCTTAGGTATAAACTACTTGTTGATTTAGCACAGTGTGGTACTCTATGCAGTAGGTAGTTACAAGCTGAAATAGATATGAATGAAACAGTTTGTTATAAAAATGGCAAGATAAAGAGACTTATTTGGTAGTATATTAGCATATGTTGTGGTGAGGTGTGCATACTTTGAAGGGAGGAGGCATTAAAATGTTTTCCTTTTGCCAAAGAAGCATTTGTTCCCGCTGCAGGCTTCCTGGCATCTCTTCAATAAATAGAGTATCTTAAGAGCTTAAAAGAGCACCAAAAAGGCAGTTTTGAGGATGGAATTTTTAGGTTGTGCATGTTACTTGTAAAAGCTTTGCTGGTTTTATTGGGTTGGTTTTAGAGAGTTGAATTAGCATTAAGAAATGTAGAAGTTAATCCTTCAAGAATGCAAGTATCGTCTACTGTTTGAGAGTTGTGAAACTTTCTAAAATAAATCCCATTTATTAAATCTGCCTTGCAGTAGGGGAAAGAGCTATGTGCAAGTAGGCTTTGTACTATTGGATTTCTGACTCTTATCGTTTCATTGGTTTGTTTCAATGTTGGTATCCTCAGCAGCCTTCCCACCCAGCAGGGTTTACTGCTCAAGCAGCAAAACGAAGCTTGAACTTTTATGGTTTTTCCTTCAGTCCTACACAGTTGAGATGTAAATTGCCCATATTAAACTAGACCTATATCAAAAATGTGCAAATGTAGTACAGAATCCATTTTTTTAATGGATGATAGGAAAACTATGGTAGTGGGACAAATACTAACTTTTGACACAGTACACGGATCAGGAATTTTCCATATTATTTGTACTGTGGCGTCCTCTGTCTTTGAGGGAGATATTTTGTTGGAAGTGTATTTGTTCTCTTTTGATAACAACTTAGACTTTAAAACACAGTTTCTTTCTAAATTCAGTCTGTAAATAACGTTTTGGTATTAAATCTTTTGATCAGCTAGAAGACATTGGCATTTGTTTTATTGGGAGTCAGCTTGTAAGCTTAGAGCTTGATTGTGTTTTTATTTTAGTTACTTTTAATTTTCTTTCTTCCCATAATTAATTAATTTTTGTTGAGTTCATATCAGTCTCTTTATTGTCTGCAAGTGCAGTTCAGAAGAAATTCTAGTCTGTTCTATAGGGTTTAGATAGCAAGATATATCTTAGCTAACATTTTAATAGATGATATTTCAGGAATGGAATGTTCGATGAATAAATGACTTAAATACGTAACTGAAGCAGAAATGTCATACCCTATTTTTATAAAACAAGGAAGAGGAAAACCAATATGTAGACTGAAAATGCAGCTTAAATTCATGTTTCTCTGCTATTTTTTTGTATGAACAGTGTTTGTACTCATCCATATCTTTGGGTGGTATTGTTCTAGGTTAAAATAACTCCATTCTCCCTTGTCCAAATTGTTCTGAAGTTGTTTCATAACTAGCTAACATGAGAACCACCTATGCAAGTCCCAGATAGGAGAAGGAGCTTGTTGCTGATAGAACTGTGCATCACTTGGTTTTCAATAGGAGGTGTCACAAGACTTGGGCTTCCTTTAGTGTGTTTATTTCTAGGTAATTTTTGATCGCTTGTATTCATCAGGTTAGTTCACACCAAGATTAACTTTTCCTTCTACTGTCAATATTTCAAGCAGTTGAAAAAAAAAGACCATTTTTAAAGGCTTTTGTTTGTCATAAAAGTACATCTTAAGTCTTTGCTTAGGATAGGAGCAGAAGTTGTTTCTGGGTTTTTTTTAAAGGCATAAAGAGGAAGATGCAGGAGGCAAATGAGAGAAAGTCTTGAACCCATCGGTATTTTTCTAAGATTGTTCTGAGTGAAGATTGATTCTGAATGTGATTAGGGAGCACAGGCATAATTTTTGTCATAACAGACACCATACCAATAAAATTGAGACCCTAGTGCATATAGGAATAACTTGGTATTCTGCCACAAAGGAAACGGAGGGATCTCTGGTGCTGATTAAAAACATTACTTGGGCAGTTTTACTGTGAACACTGCTACAATCTGGGGCACTGTTCTTGGGAACGTTCCTGTTACTCCCCCAGAGGGTCAGAAATACAAATGCCCTTTCCTGTGCAAAGAACAATGTCTGCTGTCACAAAGTGTGTATTTTTCTGTTTTGGCCTGATGCTTCTCTTGGGCTCTTACTGAAGTTCATTACAAACCTTTTATTTACTTTGTTGCGGTGAGGTTAAGATCTTACCCTGAGCAGAGCAGAGCTGTTTATTGCCAAGTTGGCTTCAATTCTTCTATATCAAATTCTGCTGAATCCCTTTTTCTGGCATGAAGGGAGGATGAGACTGTTCTAAGACTCGTGTGGTAACAGCGTGTCAGGTTTTACTGACATCACAGCCAAGGTGAAGACTGGAGAATGACAAACCTTTCACTAGAGAGGATGACTTTTTTTTGTTGAAGGCCACAATGGCCCCACCAGAGTACCACTGATCACAGAAGAACATTTGCCTTGATGTCACTGGAGGATGGATCGAGTTTTAATTGAAGAGAGAGAAGATGATGTTTTACCATCTTTGTATTTCTTGCATAAACTGGAACAATGACACTGAATTCCATGCCTGCTTCTAGGCAGTCTCTCTATCCATAGCTGGACTTGGGTAATTCCAAGACATCTTTGCCTCTTACCTCCCTTTTAATACTATTCACGTTGTTGCAAAATGTTATAGTTAACTTGTGATGGAAGAGGCTGAGTAAATTGAATCCAGAGTTTTTATTACTTTTTGTATTACAGACCCATTTTGTAAGAGACCAAAGGTCTGGTGGAAAGAAATGGCAAGGTTCACGTGAAGTCTTCATTGCTTTTGCTTTTATGTGCCCTTCTTTGGATTACAACTTGAACTTGGATTGCAACTGAGTTTGTTCTATGTCTGTTGAAAGCATATGTGTATTGCTTTTTTGCTCTATATTAACCAAGTGTCATTTAGTGTGAAGGTGAGCTTGCTAGATGTTTTATTTAAAGTTAGTGGTGCAATTTATTGTATGTGCTTGTTAATAAACTATATTTTTTGATAGAATTACAGACCATTAAAGTTAACTAAATTCTTGCCCCTGGGGCTATTAAGGTATGTTAGGATGTAGCATTTCATTTTCGTTTCTGTTCATTTGCATAGTAATTAGCTGCTAAGTCTGAAGAGGTGGGGTGAAGACACTTCTTAAAACACTACCAATCCCAAAACAACAATTCACTTAATCCCTTTGTCTCAGACAGTGTAGATCACCAGAGCATAATAGGAACAAAACCCATATGGAAATGTTACATTAGACTCTTCTGTGGATTATGAAAGGAAACATCACTTTCCTTAGGGCTGTATTCAGTGCCACTCTGATAGTCTATAGATGTGGCTGGGTTCTTGTATTATTTACTAAGCAGCATTCAGCAGCTTTTTCCCCTCATCTAACAGATATCATAGGAACATGGTTGCCAAAAATAAGTAGAAATTAAGCATCTGTTTTTCCAGTTATTTCACTCCTTGCTCTGCAGCATTTTGCTTGAGTCAAAGCTACTGTTCTATATCTGTTCTGATGAGTTCTTTGAGTTGGATGCTTTCTGAATTACTGTGCACTAGCATATCCATCCTTAAATAAGACCTGCCTTTTGGTCAAGATGACTCTGAACACCAGTTATAATGGATGCCTTAAAGGGTTTAGATATTAATCAGACTTCCCTGATGCTTGTTTGCTAGTAGGTATACTGTCACTTGCTTTTCTAGTATTTTACAAGTGAGGACAGAAATTTTCCTACCCTTGCAGTGTAGGTAACCTCTGTTTGCAAGGCAGCAGGAGGATGCAAGTCCCTTTAGTGAGGTGGAGAAGGGGGAGAACAACCCTTAACCTATGACTTTACCAACCACGGCTGTGTCCCTTATGAATTAGAAAGAAACAAATGGGAGAGCTTAACATCCTTTTCCTTTGCAATTAAAAGTACTTGGCATAAATGCAAGCTAAGTGGAAACTTCAGCGGCTGAATAATGCTATTGTATGCAGGAAATGAGAGGAGCTGAGATCTGGCTTGGAAAAGCACTAGATGTTTTGTGACTTCTAAGCCAAGATTTAGGGCTGTTCTATGTGGTGACATTTTGGGAACTGGAGAGCTGAATTGAAGCACTGCATCTACATCCCCCAACTTAAGTGATCGCTCAGTGTTACAGTAGAGCCCTCTCTATTCTGCACTGAAGCATCCTACCGGTATTCCCTGTAGCTGGCTCAGGAGCCTGGGAGTGGCCATTTATAAGTATCAGATTTCTGTCTGCTACTTCAGCAAGAAAGAGAGCAAAAGTTGACCGAATGCTGGCTTTTATCTTTTGACATTTTAAATAATTAAACCCTCATAGCATGCATTTTCAGCAGCCATTATGCCCTTCAGACATCTCCTGCTCCCTGGCAAAAGACCTTGACACATCTGTGAGAGATCTTGAGTCTCAAGAATGAAAGCAGTTCTGTTGTTGGAGGTGCTGAAGTGATTTGACTTTATGATGATGCCTTCCAAGTGGCAATCAAGGGCTAATTTCTCAAGTACCCTGGTGCTTTTTTGTATGTTCATGAGGAATGTAAATATTGGCTGCCTTTTTCTGTCACAGAAAGCTGTCAGTCATGGATGCCTGTTCTGCTGCTAAATATGACTGCAACGGCGGTGTGAGGACCAGTGCCTTGAGGCTGTTCTGCTGTCATTTTCTGTGAAGCTCATGGAAGTTACAAGGTTTAAATCCTTTTCTTCAGATCAATTGAGAAACCTTTCTTGTAATGAAAGATGCAATACTGTTTATTGATTGGTACTGTGAAATGTTCTCCTAGTGCACTAGTAGAACAGCAAATCAAGCTACTCTAGTAAGAAAGAAAAAAAATACATTGTTAAATTCCATTTTGGTGCAGGTAAGGTCCACTGGAAAGGTAACATTTTGTTTCAGAATGAGAAACAGCTAGGGTACATAATTCATGCTGCAATGGAGATATGATCTGAAGATGCTGATGACATTGCCTAGATCTTATGAAAAAATGTTTGAAAAGACATCCAGTGTTACTTCTAGGGGAGGTATTAACTAATGGTGGTATCAAATATGCACCATTCTGCTTTTGTTGATCCACCTTCTGGATTCTATAATTCTGCACTTTTTGCTATTCTATCATTCTTACTAGGTTTCCTTTAGAGTTCCAACTGTTGATTTTTCTGGTGTTAAAGCAATTAGAAGCAAGCTGAATATTCGTGGGTCAGTGTGATAATTGATTGTGTCGCTGGCACTGAAGTTTCAGAACAGTCTGGACTTGAATTTGGCTGCCTTTGTTTTTGCCTTGGCTCTCCAATTTCATTTTGCAAAAAACCAAGTCAATGCAGGTGATACATGAAGAGAAGAATTACTAAGAAAATCAGCTTTAACTTTCTTCAGACAGCCTAGCTTGGAATAGGGGCTGGCCAGGTGTGCTATATGAATTCCTCCTCTTAAAGCAGGATGGAAAACAGCGAGTTGTCTGAGCAGTAGAGAACTCCATGTCTAAAGGTACTAGAATTATTCTGTAGATTCACACCTTACTGTTCTATATCTTTGTTTCTACAAAAACTGAGTAACTGCCACGATAGGGAGTTAGTTTGTATCTTGCATCTTAATAGAATTAAGTTTGATGTTATACTTCTGTTGGTATGCTCTTTCCTCCAATGGCATAATATCTCTATTTCTGTAGAGATGCAAATAGCAGGCCTTCCTCTCTGTCCTCACTCCTGACTAGACAGTGATGCTCCATTTTCTAGTCAGTACACAAACTCTTGCTCTGGTCCCATTTTCACTAATATTAAAGCAGTTGTTACCTGCACAGTGACACAGATTTGTTCTTTGTCAAGCAAAAGCATTTCTGTGATACTCAATAGATCATAAATGCACAGTCTGTTCTGGCTGCAGCTGAGTAGAGGATATCCAACTTAAATTAATAGATTCCTTTTATGTTAAATCAGTACTTTGTATCAGAATTTTGGATCTAGCAGTATCTAATTCTGGCTTTAAAGCCTCCATTATGTAACATGAAACATGTTTCATGAGCTTGAATTTCTCCAGTAGCTCTGTCTAAACTGTAGCCAAGCTTATGTCTGATTCCTATAAGGATACCTGGGAGAAGGTTTGAATTGAAAATTTCTATTTAATTATCTTACTTTTCTGTCTCTTAAGGAAGCTCTAATGGTACAAGAACTGATACCTACTAGCTGGAAATGTCTGTTCAGGTCAGTGCTGAGCCAGTTCTCCTCCCTGCCCTGGCGGGTGGCAGCTGTCAGACATTTCTCTGCCCAGCTCCCTGCTCTCTGGCCTCAAGCTGCAAAGATGAAAAATACTGATTCCAGTCCATCTCATTGAAGTATTATCATGAGGTGTTCACAGACATGCTGGGACTAGTCTTTTACTTACAGGAACATTTATCCAGGGGTATCTAGTGTGTTATGTAGCAAGAAGCTGCAAGAGGGAGAGTGAATTTACTGTTTTCATTTGCAATCAGTAGCCTGAGACCTTACTGTGGCTTTAGCTATTCTTGATTAATTTCACATGTGGATGCTCCTATTCCAGAATAAAAGTGCCTTGTTATGAAAGAGTTTAATTCCTTTAATTTCATTTGGGAATAAGTACATCCACACACCTGGTATTTAAATCTGAGGTAATGATTTCTTTATGAATTTACATTCTTCTGTGTTCTGGATTAGATCTAATGTGTAGCTAAATCCTAATTAAACAAGCCCTGATCTACTGTTTAAAATTCCTTTTTTTGGGAAGTACCTGGTTAGAAAATAACAATTCTACTTGCAAGGATAAGATTCATGGGGGGGTGGGGTGGGCTATAAAAATTCTGAAAACAATTGGTTTGGAAGCAATGCATTGGAAAACATTGTTACCTGTCTGATGTTATTCTAATGTTTTATTCTGAAACATCTGTCTTTAGACAGGTCAAGAAAATTTATTTTGATGTATTTCAAATTGGGAAATACAACTTTAAACCATGGCTTGGAATATTTAAGTTTTCTGCTGTGAGAATGACTTTTATGTCTCCACAATTGCATTTTCTGATGAAAACACTCAGTTGTTCTCTTCAACAGCTCTTGTTGCTGGATGTGGCTTGAGTTTTCCCCTAGACACAACCCAAGGATGCTGCAGGGTCTCAGCAACCACTCTGTGTCACTTGTGGGGTTGGTGAGGGAGGAACTGATTAGGGAACATTCTCCTCTCTGACCTGTCTTCCTTCTCTTTCTCTGAAAAGCATGGAGTCCTCAGGCCTGTGGAGTAGTGTGGTGGTGATGGTAGTGTGTTGTCTGGTTCCCAGTGTGACTTGCTGCTCTGGTGCAATGCTTTAGTTTAAAGCTTACAGCTTTTTAGCTGTGTGGATCTGGTTCAGCTGCCAGAGGGGTCTTGCTGTCAAAGGAAGGATGTGCACTTCCATAGTGCAGCATGTGCATTGTGAATGCATTAGAACAGGGGAGAGATTTCCTGAAGATGTATTACTAAGCTCTTTAAGATTTAATACTCTCTTGAAGTTCAAACCAGTGTAAGGGAATGCTTAAGCAGCTTAATGGGTTAAAATGATCCATGACTGTGTCCTTCAGACAGTTTAAAGACCCTGCGGCAACCCAAGTGGGCCACCTGTTCCTCTCCCAGACAAACAGGTTACCCTCCTGACCTTTATTCTGCCACCCTTCAGTTTTGCCTGGCCTGGCTCCATGTGTGGAGTGATTGTTCTGAAGTTTGTCATTGTTTAAAATGCCACTTGCCAGAGTTAAATGTGCACAGCTGCAACCTGAACCGTTGCCGTGTGTTAATAAGACTAAAACCGTTGGACTGACACCAAAAGATCTGCTTGCACTTGGCATGTCATAAATTAACATCATTCTTACCTGCCAGGGATGATTCACTGCTGGCTCAAAGCATATTTAAACTTGAGGATGCCAGCAAACTGGGCGGTGGTTTGACCTGCCACGTGGCCTGAGACTGCTGCTTTTCTCTCTGCCTCCACCTTTTCTCGGCTGCAGTGTGTGGGGAAACAGAAGCTCTTTATAGTGTTATGAGAGCTCATGTTTGTGTGCTGCCCTGGCCCTCCTGCCCCCAGCTGCCAAAGGGCTGGCCTGTTTGTGGGAAGAGTCAGAATGGCTTTCAAATTCCTAACTGGATTGTTACTGCTGGCTTTGGGAGTGGTCCTGGGGGTTAATGTGTGACTAGACTGTAGCCTGTCATTGCAGCAGCTTCCAAAGGCTTTCTTCCCACAGATCCTGCCTACCCTAGGCAGGCAGCATTGTGACAGCCTCTTAGCATCTCCGAAACTGCATATAAATTTCATGTTAGCTTAATACACTTGCCCAACTAACAGCTTGCAGCAGGTGGGTTAAGCCGGTGCCCATGCTAGGCAGTGTAGGAGGGGGAAAGGGATGCTCCACGTGGAAATGGCGGAGATCGTGTTGCAGGGTTATATGCCAGAGGTTGAACGTGCTCCTTGGAGTCCAGACTTTCGGGCTCCAGTGTCACAGTGGCTGCCCACCAGTACAGTGCTGGTCTGTCCTGAGGGACTTGCAGAGCAAGGGGCAGTGCTGCTCTCACATTTGTTCACATGCTTCCGTGCTGTGTCCAGGGAACTGTAGAGTCAGAGACTGCAGTGCTGCCCTGGGAGTTGGGAATGGTCCCCTGGGCTATTGCATGGTGGAGAGAAATAGGAGATAAGAAGGAATGGGAGGCAGTTGAAGACATTTTTTTCCCTTCCTTGTTGAAGTCCATGGATGGGGAGAGAAGGTGTGTTTTTGTGGTGGCCTGGGGAGGTATTCGTATATCTCCTTATAGAGACTAGGTCTTTCTATAATGACTCAAGATTTGTCTCCTCACACTCTTCCCTTAGGGCTAATGTGTTCCTTGTAAAATAATGTGAAGGCATAATGTGCTCCTTCAGTTAAAACTGCTCCTCTGCTTTCCATGGTGTCTGCATTGCCTATTTACCTTGGCTCATCCAAATCATTTGTTAAATACCAAGTTTGCATAAGCAGTCCTGTGTGGACCTTGGACCCTTGAAGTCTCGTTACAGACATCAGAAGGGATAGAAACAGGCCCTGTATTTGTCTGAGATGTGTTTGAATCTGGAAATCCAAAGCGTTGTACAGAACAGGGTGTAACCATGATTTGGTTAGGGGTAATTATGGTAGGCAGTGCCAACAGCAGGCTGCAGTCCTTGCCCTGTTCCCCACCACAACTGCACACAGGCTGGCGATTTAACCCTGATGTGACTCTTTCATTGTAGTCATCAGTGGAACCAGTACCTTTTGTTTTCTTTTTCAGTAGAAAAAAAAATATGAACAGTCCAGTATACCTAGGTAAAAAAGAGAAAACCAGGAAAGGGATCATCCTGTTCAGCAGGACAGATAGGAAACCTGACCCTGTAGCCCCAGCTTACCTAACGACACGATTTGGACTGCAGCGTGTTCACCTCTTGCACCAGCACTCCTGAAGCATGCTCAGAGCTGAAGCAGAGGTTAGACAGTGTCTAGGACAAGGACAGCACCTCTCCTCTGCTCAGCTTGCAGACACATGGTGGTTGCTGCCTGAGCTGCATAAAGGCTTAGGCTGTCTATGTTTTATTTTGTGGGTAGTGCGGGTTGTTGGGTTTTATTATTTTCTCTTTATGCAAGGCTGACATGGAGTGGAGAGCGGGTTGCTGGGCAGTGGGGATTGCAGTTGGTAATAAAGGTCTGTTTTCTCACTTTCTCTATTTTTGTCTCTGGGCAGGATGAGGCACATCAGGGGAAAATCTGACTTGAAACAGAAGCTCAATTTTAAGTTGGAGTTAGTCCTGCCGGGAGAGGTTTGCTTACACCACAGCTGTCCATCATCTCAGGGCACACTACTCTGACTGCTCATGGAATGGCAACTCCTGGGGTTCTCTGCCACTTCTTTCCTGGACAGTAGCTCTAAAGTAGGGTACAGTATTACACCAAACCCTGATCACCTCATTAGTGTGCAAAAGTGGTGTTTCGATGCCTGGGGCAGAATGTCTGCCTGGTTGTCCCCCAGGTCTGGTGAACATACTGAAAAGGTGACAGATACCCTCCTGTAATGAGGGAATGGTCTTTATTAGGCATTGTAGTGAGGGCTCCTGGGTCTTACACCTGTCTCAGGCACCTACAGAAGTTCTCTGTACCCTTTCAGCACAGACCTGTCTTTCTGTGCGTGAGACCCTGCTGGTGGTCTCTTATTTGCAGAAGGATTTCTTGCTCGCAAGGAGAATTTTGCAGTCACTAGGTGAAAACTCCTCTTTGGAAGAACTCTTCTTTGGGTGCTAACTTCTTGAATCTCTCCAGGTGAGTCTGTTTTCAACAAGGTCACCTGATATCCTCACATCTGCTCAGATGAGATGATGAGTGAATCCAGCTGAACTGGATTTCGTGTATGCCCTCTCTAAAATGAGCTGTAGAGCTGATAAATTCTTTACCCCCTGCCCCTCCCAGCTCTGCAAATGGTAGCTTCTTTTAAAGCTGAAGTGAAAGGTGCTGGGCTGCTACAGCACCATTTCAAATGCCAGCTGAGAGGCAGGCTGCAACAAGCCTAGACATGTACTGGAGCTGCTGCCCAGTCTGGGAGGAGGGATGCCAGCCATGCTGCTCCATGGACAGCACTGGGATGGCATTTTTCTTGTAACCTCAGTCTGAGGCAAGGGAGAATCAGTGCTCAGCACTGCTGAAGGTGAGGGGAAAGGCTTGCTCCCTCTTGAGTTGCTGGTCTGTAAATGTTGCAGCAAGAGCCTGTAGGTGATACTAATGGATTTTGGGTTTTGCTGGTGTAAAGAAGAGCAGAATCTGGCCTAGGGTGAGGGTGTTTGTGCTTTGGTAGTGGGTGTGAAAGGAGAAACTCCAGAGGGTTGGGCGGCAACATGCTAGTTCTGTTCTCTTCCGTAGATGGCCTTCCGGAGACACGCTGGGTGAGTGGAAAATGTAATGAAATTCCCAGAGCCTCCTGGTGCACTACCAAGGTATTCTTGCCAGCTTTCCAGCCTGAGATGTTGGTGCAGCTGCAGGGGCCAGCTCTGCAGATAGAGCTGATGGCAGATTAACCCCCACCATAGCAGGAGGATTACTGGCAGAGGTATTTTCTTCACCTGTGAAGTAGCACGAACTATAGCCACAGTTGCTTTTGGGGTAAAATAAGCTGAATAAAGTGTTCACAGTAGATCAGTCTCTTTTCAAACTGCCTTCCTTTTTTTGAAAGCTCATTTGTTTGTTCTGGTTCATAAACAGAGCAGTACAAACAGCAGTAAAAATGTGATGCATCCCGAGTTCTAGCTGTGAGGATGGGTTTCATGACCACTGCAGTCTGCGCAAGGTCTTTTAGATCCAAACCATCTGTGGGGCAGACTATTCATGCTGTCCTGAAGATTTACCAGGAGCAGAGTCTTAATGTGCCAGAATCTGTAAGAAAACAGGGACCTGCACCACTGACAGTCCTGAGGGTCTTGTTTTAAGCTCCTTTTGAACAGATCAATCATTGTCCTGCAGCATTTAGTGGTAGAGGAAAAAAAGCAGGAAGGGGGTTTAACAAGTGTCTCATATGGTTTGTGTTGTCTGTGCTATGCTGAACCTTCCTTTCTGCTCACACAGCAGGGTTTTTCTTTGCCTCTGTTTCCTTTGTGCAGATGGTAGCAATAGGTTTTGTTTCCCCCCAGCCTTAACAGCCTTGGCAAGCTTTCATTTGCTGGCTAGTTTTGGGTGGTGCTGGAGGATTGCTCCACTCAGTACATTTCCAAGACTGGCTGTTTAACCCAAGCTCTATAAAAACAAACTTTTTTTTGTTTGTTTATTTGTTTGAGAGAAGGGACCTTGGGAAAGCAGATACGAAATTTGCTCTATTTTCTCCACTGAAGGAATTGGCTTTGAGTTACATTAGAATAGCAGACTGGCTTCTTGCACAAATCTCCCACAAGCAACGGGCTGAATTGGGAAAAGCTGGTGGGCAGAGGTACTGGAAACAATCTTCTGCTGTGTTAAAGCATCCACAGGAGGGACTAATGAAAACTCTGGCCTTCTATCTCCAGGCTCCACAGCAAAGCTTTCCAGTTCATCCAGTTGCACAGATCAGCTTCAGAATACAATATCCTAAGTTTGTGAATTTGCAACATCATTTTCTCTTCTTTCCTCTGGTCACAGTAATCCAATAGATGTCAAAGAGCAATTCTAGAATGACAACCCCTCACCATTCTCCAGCAGTGCAAGGAGGAATATTTAGATTACAGAGGAATAAGTGGCCTGAACTGTTCTATTGATACAGATGCTGATGGAAGTGGATTCTAACCAGAAACAGGTGAAGAATTGCAATTTTTATTTTATAAATGTAACAACCCAAAGGAAGAGATGGGCACTAGCTTTCCTAAATCTTTACAGAAAGCCTGAGAGCCTATGGGAGGGACATAAACTAAGATAGGTCCTTGTGCCTCTACTATTCAATGTTTTTATATGTATGTATTTATAAGTATTAAAATACACAGAACAGCTATCTTGTGTGTATATTACATACAGTTTATATGCTAAGAGAACTTAGCACAGATTTCAAGTTTTTTCATTGCCTGCCTGCATGCTGTTCTAACTCAAGACGCTCTGCTCTTGGCATCTTTCTGTAGTACAGCAGCATGTGTGGGCACATCTAGATTGGCAGCTTTGTGCATTCTTGGTGCATCTTCACCTTTTGGGGTTTACTTTGTGGTAGAGACCTGTAGCATGCTAGAGATTGGAGGACTCAGGCTTTTGGCTGTCTCCTCTATCTTGAGGATGTAGTTTGAAATATTTGCTCATCAGGTGTTTCATTTGAACTTGGTTCTACTTGAACAAGAACCTGTATATCCAACATGCTGCCATGCCAGGAGCATCAAAAGATACAGTGTCACTGCTCAGCCTTGTATTTCTTTCTCACATGTGTTCCAGGACTGCTCTCCTCAAACCTCCTCACTAGTTGTTTTCATCTGTTGCTAGAGCTGTATGTCTCCAAAGGAAGGACCAGCTCTGCCATTTGAACAGTCTCCTCCATCTGCTGCTACTGCTCCTATTGCTGTAGCTGTGTGTGAAGGCAACTCAGTGACGCCAGGCTTGCAGACACTTCATCAGTCTATCTGTCATTGCTTGTGTGTTTCCAATAACCCGTGCTAGGTGAGGTCACCACAAACTTGCATTTTAGTGCTGGGCTTCAGTGGTTTTAGTTTGTTAGGAATAAGATCACTGCCATCAGCAATTAGGCTACCTGGGATAAAAATACACTGGGCATTCAGACCTGCTCTTCTTGGGGAAAAGGCAAACTGCTGTTGCTGTGAGTTAGCTCCCAAATGTGGTCTTTGTAAGCCTGTCCTCACCGTTTCATTTCTCCATAGGCTAAGCCTATGCTCTTGGTTTAATTCCCACCTCCAGCTGGACTTTTATTTCACTGGAAACAGTAGTCTGTACAGCTGGCCTCAGACTTCATGAGGGGTGTGCAAAAAGGAGTCAGAGATGCTTCTGAAGGTTTCTGTACTTATCAATATGCAATACTGAGGGTAAAACCAGGCATCTCATAAACCACTGGAGAGGCCAGAAGGTCTCCTTTGCTCTGCGTGGGGCTTTATTGAGATGGATGTGGACTGCACAGCCTGGAACACAAGTTGTTTGTTTTAATTTACAAATTAAAAATAAAACCATGTTTATTTGCATCAGTTGAGGGGTCTTTTTCTCACAGCTGCTTGAAAAGTGAGCTCTAGCTGCCAAGTAAAATAAGGTTTACTGTTACAGCATGCACTGGGAAGGGCAGAGCTGGCAATTGCTCTGGAAGCAGCAAGACACTAGTAGGTACAATACATAGAAATGCATGTAAAGTGCAGATCTCAGCTGGAGCTTGTGGCAGATATGGGACTGAGGTACATGAAGGTGTTGCAAAATGGCAGCCACCTCCAGCAAGTAACCCTCCTGAGTGTGTAGGTGAGGAAGACGTGTCCTCGGGGAGGCTTGCAGGAGCAGTTCTCTCTTGCCACATGCTAGCTGCCAACCCATGTCTGGCATTCCCGTTATGGAATGCTAGTTGGGCGGTGGCTAGAGTCCTTGTTTTCCTTTTAGTCCTTTCTTGTCAAGCTTTGTGCTCTGGTGAACACCGGAAAACATGCTTGTTATGTTGGGCAGTGGTTTGCTCCTAAAAATTGATGAGGAGAAAGCTCATCCTCCCAGGTCTGCTTTCTCCTTTTGCTGTGTGGATGTGTACAGGCTCTGTGAGGTTTGTGTGGGCTCACTGTTGGGGATTGCTCTTTGCCTGTGAAATACCCACAGGCCTGCAGAGAGGAGAGTTGTCAGATGGGGATCTGGGTTTTTTCATGTTTGATGCAGATGAAGTGGTTTACAGGGCAGTGATGGCTGGTGTGGTCTCAGCTGTGTTTCATCTGACTCATCTGGTACAGTGGAATAAATGACCATGATCTAAATGTTGTTTTACTGTGGCTGAATCTGAAAGCCCAGCTATCAGTATAAACGGTGTGGTGCAAGGTATTGTGTCTATTTACAGACAAAAGTTTTTCTGCCTTTTGAAGGACAAATGCAAGAAAAAGAGTAGGCAAGGCAGAGGAGTCTCAGAGAGGCTGAACTGTTTGGCAGCTCCCTGCAGGGGGCAAAAGTTCAACTCGCATCTTTTGACACCTCGCAGAAAGACTGTCTCTCCTTTTATTGATGACAAGGGACCATGGAGGAGTCTGACTGAGAGATAGCCCAGATCACATGGAGACAGTGTCCTCTCAGACTGCCCAAGGGTCTCAGGCTGCTTCATAGAATCACAGAACGGTTTGGGTTCGAAGGGACATTAAAGATCATCTCGTTCCAACCTCCCTGCTGTGGGCAGGGTTACCTTCCACTAGATCAGGATTCTCAAAGCCCCATCTAGCCTGGCCTGGTTGTATTGACTGGACTGAATGAGAAAGGTTGTCTGCAGAGTAGCATACAGTTATTACCTCCGTCTCTTAGCAAGACAAGCCATACGCCATACATGTGTCGGTGCAGTCAGAAGCCTTCTGTTGCTGGCCCTCCTCGGTTTTGGATTGCTTTGGGACCAGAATTTAACAAGGCAGTTTACAATGGTTTGACACCATTTGGGTAGATGAAGCTGGCTCAAAAAGCATCCACCCACTCGCTAAACAATGCCTCAGGCTCTGAACACATTAAACGGTTGCTCTGCTCTGCTGCCTACATGCAGCTATCCAGGTGGAGTTCGTTTTTGATGTTATCCATCCCCCTCAATGGCTTGTGAGCCGGCAAATTCTGACTCCAGCTCCCATCCCTCCTGCCTGTAATTGGTATTATAATTTTTGGGAGCCTGCTCGTTGCAAAGTCTTGGGCTGACAACAGAAAATGTCTCTGTCTTTTCAATTGATCAGTGAGGAGAAAAAAACAAACCAGGAGCAAGACTTTAATAAAAACCCAAAGGAAACTGTACATTTTTGTTGCAAAATCCTGAATCCACTTAAGTACTCATCTCAGAGGGATGCTAAGATGGCCAGGGTTTTTGCAAATTCTGTCCTTGTTTAGTTTAAGAATTGGTGATTTAGTGCTGGATTTGACTTCTTGGAATTGCAGAGACATGACATTTTTGAGAAATCTTTATTTAAGTTCAGTTTGAAGTGACTGAGGTTCCAATTCTGAGTCAAGGTTCTAAAAAAAACAACCCCGAAATCATCCCAACAACAACTACTTACTTTTTTTAACCAGAAGCATATAATCTTCTTTTGGAACTTTTGTTAAGCAGCAGAAGGGCGAAGAGGTGTGGATATTGTGAGCTAGCACAATTGGTGGCAGGCATCATGCTTTGTTAGACTTTACTAATGCAGTTCAACATGTGTATATGTTGGAACTCTCAGAGAGTAAAGAATAAACATCTGCCTGCCATACTGCCAAAACTGGCTGGGAAATGGCCCAAACACAGAAAAGTTTTAAAAAAAAAAAAAGAAGAAAAAAGGAAAAAAGGGAGCAAGAGAGAAAAGTAGCTATCTTCAAGGATGTCTGAAATAATGAAAAGAACTGATGTGCAAAGCGATTAAGAGATCTTTGAGGATCAAAAGCCTTGATTCAGTTTTGCCAATGGAACAAAACTTTTCATCTGTTCTTATATGGCCCTTAAAGTAGGGCAGAAGGGTGTAGTTTTTAAATGATTTCATTTCAGAATTTACTTTGGGCAGGGGGAAAGGGTTCTTTCTGTTTGTTCTTGCTCTTGTTATTCAGTGTCCTTAACACAAAAGGCCAGCTTGGCTCTGAAATGAAGAGCAGGGTCGTTCTATGAACTGGTGGTTCATTAGACTCCTTTTGATATGTCAGAACAGTAAGGGACCCTTTTATTTTATTTTTTTTTTAGCCCTTTCTAGTAATGTCTGTGTTCTTAAATCAAGACATCTTCCCTCGTCATGCTGCAGTGGCTGAATCTTTTTTCAGAGACTTTTCTAAGTGGGTTGTACCAATAACACTCATCATGTGAAGACAGAGCACACAGTCAAAAGTTAGATGCATAAGGAGGCTCTACTTAAAGGTTTTCAGTGCTCTCTGCAGCAAATTCTACTTCCCAGCTTTGTGTTTATTTGGAGCTGGATGTCCCCCACCAGGTTTACTCTGTGTTTGTTTTCCCTGGTAGCTTCTTGCCAGCAGGAACATAGGGCAAGCAGTAGCCTTGGGAAGGTGCTATAGGGGAGGCTCAGCAGCACAAATTGCTGGATTCCAGCGCTTTGAGCTCTTGAGCAATGTGCCCTCTTTTCAGGAAGGGGTGATTAAAGTAAAAGCAAAAGAAGGTAAAGGGATCTGGAGCTGTGAGAGCAAAGACAAGAGATGGGGAAGGAGAAGACAGCTCAGGAATGTCTTTGTCTTTGGGTTTCTCTAGGGGACAGTGGAAGAGCTCCCTCTTCCTGTTCCAGCCTGCTCTAACCATTGCGGAAATAGCCTTCCTTGCAGGCTGGAGTGTCTCGGTGGTCCCAGCATCCATGAGGCAGTGTATTTTGTTCAGGATGGATTTACATAGTGGAGGATCCACAGGACAGCATGGATTTGCTCTGTAGGTTCACCAGACCAGCTGTGCTGCATCATACGCTGCCACTAAAGGGTTAGCTTCCAGGGCATTCGTGGCAGGTTTGTTGAGTTTAATGACAGAAATCACCTTGATGGTGGAAGTTGTGTGTTGGTCCTGTCTCCTCGCAAAAGAACTGGTGACAGCAGAGGGGTTATGTGTTTCTGTTGCCATTACAGATACTTGGAAGTAGGCACGTGGTGCCAGAGTAGCACAGGTGCTTCCTGTGAGCTGGAGCTCGTGTGGTTTCCTGATCTGTCCTAACTCAGGTCAGGTGGTAGGTGTGCTCTAACCTAGTCGGTAGGGCATCTGTGATACATTGGTTTAAATCCTGTTCTCTCCTACTAAAACTTAATTAATACAAGTCATGTTTTGTCACCACATGTGCAGCAGAGATGGCAACTCGCATTTACACTGTTATGGGAACCACATCTAGTTCCAACCCCCCTGCCATGGGCAAGGATACTTTCTGCTAGATTAGGTTGCTCAGAGCCCCATCTAGCCTGACCTCGAGCATGTCCAGGGATGGGGCATCCACAGCTTCTCTGTGCAAACTATTCCAGTGTCTCACCACTCACAGTGAAGACTTGCTTCCTTACATCTACTCTGCATCTGCCCTCTTTCGGTTTAAAGCCATTACATCTTGTCTTATCACTACATGCCCTTGTAAAAGGTCCCTCTCAGCTTTTCTGCAGGCCCCTGTAAGTACTGGAAGGCTGCTATAAGGTCTCCTTGGAGCCTTGTTTTCTCCAGAGTGAACAACTTCAACTCTCTCAGCCTTTCTTCATAGGAGAGGTGAGCTCTTTTCATCTGTTCCTAGCACTCTTATGTCCATGTCAGTGGCAGGAATGAAATGTTGCCACTGATACAAGCCTAGTGTAAAAATTTGTAATTACAAGCCATTTTGTGAGCATTATCATGAGTGAAAAAATGACCTCCTATGGCCTGCTGATCTGCACTCTCTTGGACTTGAAAGCAGGCATACATTAATTTTTCTATGTAATTTTTATACTGCTTTAACATTGTTGTAAACATGTGTTATTTCAGCATGTTATCAATTCTGATACAGCTGTGAGCAGCGAAAGAAAGTAGAGAGAGTCTTTGTGCCTGCCTTTGGGATTGAGGGGTGGGGATTAGATTGTCCATGTATTATGTTTTGACAGTAGCTTTTCTCCTGGCATTCATGTAAATCGTTATTTTTAGGGAGATCATATATTTCCCAGTAATTGTTTTAAATGTATCAGAGAGCTTGCTGACATAAAGCCTGTGATTTATGGGTTCCCACTACTTTTTAATAGCTGAACTTAAATCCTGGATTCACTGAAACCATTTGGAAAATTGGGATTATTCCAAGCTGGAGCAAAGGGAGGGAGACTGGTATTTTGCCAAGATCAGCAGTGATTCATTCCCACATTCATGCTCAGCATCCAGTGAAGGGCAGAAGCTGGGAATGCTGTAAGGAGAGCTAGCGAGAGATTATCATGGTGAAGGTGAATCTGCCCTACTCACTCCCTCTGCTGCTAGTTAAGGTCTTTTGAATGAGAAGGACCAAATTTTGTCACGTTTTTCTTTCATCCTCTTTAAAAGTAGATTTATTCCTAGGACCCTCAAGCCAACTAAGTCACCTCCTGTCTGTAAGGTATAGAGAGAACTGAATATTGGCTCTCCCAGAGAATGTCCCTATAGGGGTGAAGGACTAGAGAACATCCCAGGATAAATATACTTTGGAAATACCCTACAAAGAGATGTTTTAGTGACTGCTTGGAATGAAGCAGTGTCTGTATCAGGTTAGCCTTGCAGTCTCTGGCAGTGTGAGCAGGGGCCCTAAGGGGCCTGTAAAGGAACAGCGTGGACCCAGGACTCATTGCTGGCACATTCTGTCACGCTGCGGTGATATTTGGCCCCTGAACACCCTGAGTGAGAGGTGATCAAAGAATAAATTAGATTGGTGATAGTATAATTTAGATTTGGTGATAAATCTTTATAAAAGGTGGAAATGTCCTGTGGTCTAAGATTTGCTAGGTCTTGTTTAGCCTGAGGGCATTTACGCTTTCGATGCCAGCACCAGGGTTTAGACTCCATCTCCTAGGACATACAGCAAGACGGTCAGTAATACATGAATGTGAGGAATGAAAGGGGCTGTCTGTCCATCCAGGAGTCTGTCCTCGCTCTGTCCCTCCCTTGCCTGTGCCGCTCGCAGGGACTGTGCTCCAGCTGCGCGTCCAGTAGCTACGGCCATGCTTATGGGGAGAGCAAAGCTTTTCCAGCAGGGCAGCTGAAATACTTCTAAGTTGTGAGCCCCTTGGGAAGTGGCTTTCCTTCGAGAGATCTGTTCTCCTTGTCCTCGGGCCAGCTGACAGCGGAGTAAAATTTCTCATCGTGTTTCAGTTCTCCTAGCCCTGGGAGAGAGGGGCAGGGAGATGGTAAAATAAATGGAGCCAAATATCCCAGCATGATTCAGTCCCAGCAGAAAGGAAAGGACTTTTATTCTCTCTTGCAGAGGATGGGCACAGCCACGGTGTTTTCTTCTTTTCCTGACATGGTCCTTTGAGTGTGTTTGAAATAAACAATTCTGAGAGCAGTGCTGTCATAATCAGGAGGTGAAAATAAGCAAACTTATTTTTCTGGATAAGCAGCAGTAATAACCCCCTGAATTTCTAAAAACATAGAGGAGCATTGACATCAAAATACCAGAAATTCTAAGCCCTTACCTTGCTAATTCATGTGGCATTTGGAGGGGCTGTGGATTTTTATTTCATCCTGGTATTTGTGGTATTTCCTGCCATTAGTATAGGAAAACCCTTGTGTGGTAAATGCTGGCTTTTTCCTCTGTTGGTGGCAGCCACTGAGACTTGGGTTCATGGGAGGCAAACTGTCCTTTTGAATACTGAAGGATCTCAGAGGTGCTAGGAAGGAAACTCTCATCGGGGTTGAATAGGGATGTTGGTACTGTGACTGGGTGCCAGCTGAATGGTCCTGAGCAGAATCAAATCTTATCTTGAGATTCAAAGTGTTGGGCTGAAAATGCATTAGGAGATTTCAAAAGCTGTAGCTTGGAAGTACTATTGGTAGTAATTTTACCACAACCTCTTCAGAGTGATCTGTGTATAAAGGCTTCAGGTACAAGTGTTGACCCCACATCAGTAACTCAGCCTTCAGAAATTGCTGGGTTTATTGCAGATTAGACTGTAGATTGGGCCATTTAGATTTGTAATGGAAAAATATTAGCCAATGTACTTTCCTCCCCTCCACCCTCTATCATCAGGGCATATATCAAATTGCACTGTCTGGCAGGGAGCTCCAAATGTTATTTGAGAAGGGAGAGGAATGCAAGCGATGTCAGCAGAAAACAGCTGAGTGGTGGTTAAATTTCTTTGGCCTGAACCTGCTCCACAGGGAAAAAGAAACGCAACAACTGGACTTGTTTCATTTCACCCCAGCACAAACCATCCTTTGGAAACAGCTGATGTTTGTGAACGGCTTCTCTTCAGAAGCTGGGGCTTTGGGATGCTGCTTGGTGCACGGATCGTTCTCTGCTGTGGACGTGGCAGGTCAAGCTCAGTGGGGCCAGCACTGGCCATGATCCCTAGTGAAAGCAGTGGACCTCACAGGGCACTGGCTATTACTGATCCCTTCTGCAGCTGGAGCCTGTTACTTTAGAGGGGCAGCTTTAGGTTGCATCTCCATGTCCTGTTAAACTGTTTATCTACATTGGCTTTGAAGGTAAATGCCTTAAGAGCTGGCTCAAGTGAACTTGCCCAGTGCTGCAAAAGAGCAGTGGAGGTGCGTGCAAGGATACTGTTAGCTGAGAAGCTGGACAGAGTTAAATGGTACCCTTAATCCCCTTGATAGTGGCAGAGTCAAGTTAAAAGGTCTTCCCTGCTTGGGGTGAAGGCTTTGCACGTGTAGGTGCTGGTTCATTTAAGGGCAATGCTGTCTGTACATGAAAGTGCCCTTTTCTCTGCTGGCATTTGCTTTATTGCTGAGGGAAGAAGTCACTTCTGCAGTGCCTCGTGTCACAAGCTGGGGATGTGTCGAATTTTTGGTTCATGGAGGCTTTTTATATAAACAACAATGGAGCCAGCAAACAGCTAGAAACAGCTTAACAGAAGAAATCTAAAGTAAATATAGCCCTTGTTTTTATTCTACCAGTCACTCTACAGCATTCTCTGACTTCTGTGCCTTGCACTCCTCATTTTAGCTGGGTTTTGCCTGGTTATTCACATAGCTCCACATTTTTCTCCACATCCTCACAGCTGTTGCAAGCAACAGGAGGTTGCAGTCTCCTAACATGATCCTTGTTGGGGCTTGGGGTCCTTATTGGGATCTGCCTTGTCTAACTGGCATTTTGTGTTCCTTCCTTTGCTGGGTTCTTTGGTTTTCCCCATTTCCTGCCTCTGGACCACTCTGATGGCACAGGTTGGTCTCTAGAACAAAAACCCAAGTGAGCAAGGGAACAGGAGCTTCATTTCTCTGATCCCTCCCCAGCTTTGTTACAGTTCCCAGAGCAAGACTTTCAGCTATGCAGCAGTCCTCCTTGGATCCCCAAGTCAGATTTTTTTCTAGACCCTCATCATCTTTAGAGTTGTCTCTAGCCTAAACCAGTGCTCATGCTAAGGCCAATTTGTGGAGATTGAATGCAAGAGGAGCAAAACAGACATAAAGAAGACGTGGTTTCTGTAATCCTACTTCTTTTGCAGTCAAAGAAAGGCCCCCCATTAATTTCACTAGAAGGAGAAATAAAATGTAAACCAGGAAACTGGAGAATGTGAACATGAGTTTATTTTCCTGAAGGGTATGGAATAATTTAATGAACTGAGGAAATACACCTGACAGTAGAGATGTTCATTCTACACTAGCAATAGTGTGGCTGAATATTTTTGTATGTAAAATTAGGTTCTTCAGAAAATTGTATGAATAGTTCTCCATAAGTGGCTGCAGGAATGACACTGATGTATTGAAACAGTGTATTCAGATCCGAAACAAAATCCTGTGTATTGCTCTGAATCCTTTGTCTCTGAATGTATTTCCTCTCTTCCTCAACCGAGTTGTTGGTGCACTAGTTATATTGCTTACTGCAGCCCTCCTAAAACAGATACTTTTTTTTTTTGCATGCAAATTGGCAAGAGGCAGCTTGCCTGTAAATACTGTGCTAATCATTACAGATTCCGTGGTTCATCAGGACTCTGATGCCTAATTGGCTGCTGGATTGCCTATAACTCTCAATAGCCTGATTCAGAGCAATAGGAATTGTTGAATCTACATAATAAAGCAAGTGTGATGAAAGGTGAGTGCACACCTACTTTATATGTGGATCATTCTCATCAAGGTCAAAGCATTTTTTTTCCTTCCACATATACATATTCATAGAGGCTGTGCACAACTAATGAGTCGGAAGATTAAATGGTAGTGGATTAAGAACAAACCCTCCTGTTCTCCTAATTAGATTGAAAGTTACTTAGTTCATCTGATTAGAATTCTGAATTCAAACCACCTAACAGACTGGCACACTGCTCCTCAGCTACTTGCAAAATCTGAGCCTAAGAGTCACTAGAACAGATTAATAGTCCATTTCTTCCAGTCCCCCCAAACCTCAGAGAGGCCAATGCCTGAAGGATCACTGGAATCCCTCCTGAATTTCCACAGAGGAGTTTGACCCAGGGCAGAGGGACTGTACTGCCAGGGTTAGCCAGCACACAAGAGCTCAGACCAGGATCAGATTTTTTTTTTTACTCTTCTAGCAGGAACATTACTACTTCTAGTCCCTGGTAATAGGCATTTTTCCTAAGGTAATGAGATAAGTTCTGTCTTGCAACTGCCATGCATTAAAATGTCTGTCTTTTCAGCACATACTAAGGTGTATATTTATCAGTCATGACTCAAAGGAGTCCTTGCTTTAAGCCCCAAGTATCACTGCTCTTCCCCTAAGCTTGGAAGCATTTATACTGGTCCTAGGGCTTGGAAAGGGCTCCAGCATCATCAGGCTTAGAAAACATTGGGATACAAATGGCCAGGTCAAACAATAGATGTGAGTCAGTTGCTTTGCAGTTAGGTGATTTGATTTCCTGTTGCTCTGCTGTCTGGGCTGCTTGTTTTGGGGAAAAAATCCTTATTAGTGCTTTATCTATAACATCCTTGCTTCCACCAAAAGGATCCCTCTGTGCATTATTTTCCTGACTTGTGCTGTATATCACTTCCTCCTGCTCCCCAGCCGTGCAGCTGCTCCTGCTCCAGCTGCCTGCATGAGAAGTTTTGGCAGAGCTCCTTAATGAATTGCTGCTCCAAGATGCTTGGCTTAACTTCATGGCACCCATGGACATTTGTCCTTTCCCTCTAATCTTCTGAATTGCACAAGTGTTCAGTATTTGGGCTTTAGATCCTTCCTGGTTTTGTTCAGGTGTAGAAAAGGGGAGAAGGGAGAGTCTGTTTAAATGTAAAGAAAAAAGATAATGGTGTGGGGCTACGTTGTCCTAGTTATTTCCTTTCTTTTCCTCCTATTTTTTGTGTATGTGTGTGTGCATTTACTTAACTATTGTGTTTGAATGGGGGGAAGGGACCACAGGGTCTGACCTGTGTATTTAACAAAAAGAGCACTGAATGAGAGAATTGCAAGAAGTTTTCACAGGTGCATCAAAATAGCATAAGATTCCCATTTCCTTAATGAAAATGGGAGCAATATGTATCTTTCCACAACAGCTATGAAACAAAAGAGAACTAAGAAATGTGTTGGCTTTCAAAAGAGCAGGAAAGTAACACTGTTCCTGTCACTGTTAGGAGGCTAAAATCCTGCCTGGCAGCCTATAAACTATTTAAACGATCCTACAGAAATTCCACTTACTGAATCATCTTTAGGATTTATAGCTAAATCCTTCACCCCAATTGAAGACCCAAAGTACTCAGAGCCCTGCTGGAAAATACACCTTAATGAGGGGAAATTGTAAAACTGGTTTGAGAAAAAAAAATCAGCTCTCTTCAGCAGAGGTCCTTGCTGCAGTCCTCACTTCACATGGCCATTGAGATGATGGCAGCTGTGCTGCTGTGATCATATGTGACCTAGATTTTCCTCACAGGAGTCCTGTGCTCTCCCTGATCTTGTGTAGGCCTGAATGAGTTGAATAGAAACATTTCTGGATGCTTTCAGAGAGCAATGATATCTTTTTCTTTTTTGCTCTCTCTTTTTCTTCAAACCACAGCATCTGTTCCCTTGTGGTTTTCTCCCTTTGCTCTCACTCAGTGGTTGTGAAAGAGGACAGGGCTGGTGTAGCTTTAATTTGGGTAATGGTGGATGGGGAAATCAGGGCAGGTGCAGTTCCTCCTTGGTGTACTGCAACACAGCAGAATGTAAAACTTGAGTGCATGGATTTTAGCACTGATTGCATACAAAGGAAGACAGGAGGGCTGTTGGGAGGGTAGAAGGGTGAGACTACAGCATCAGGAAGCCCTGGGTTTCTGTGCTGACCATGGGTCTGAGCCTGGTATCAAGAATGCTTTTAGGTATCATTCTCATTAAGCTGTCCTGTATAGACTCAGAAATCACCCTAGTGCAAGCTCCTAATTCTCTGGGGGAGAAGAGTTGGAGAGGCTCAGCTCCCAGATGTATGCCCAAGCCCTTGTTAATGCTGTTTGGCTGGATTAGATGTGGACAGGAATAAGCTCTTTATGTTACTGCATCCAGCAGAAAGTCTGAGACCATCCCTAGTTGCTGGTCTGGAGGCTGCCAGTCCTCAGAGCCACTCTCCTGAACATAGCTCTTGACCTCTGACTTCCCAGCTCTGACACTGATACCATCTGTTTACTCGAACAAAAATCACTCCGTTTGGAGGGTCTTGGTTAACATACTTGGAGAAGACTAGACAGATCTGATTCAATTTCCCTAGGGGTGGAAAGGAAGGCCTTGCAGCAAAAAAGGCTGAAGCAACCTTGCAGGGCAAACCACCACTATTTCCTTCCTTTCTTCCTTCCTTCCATGCAGATCCTGCTGAGTCTGAAAATTCAAGTTTCTAGGTTCAGATGCATTTTTTTTTAAACTTCAACCAAGCAACTAGCACTTCCAGTCAGAGTCCAGTGGAGACTTCTAGATACTGTTCTGACAGGAACAAAAATAAACACTTATTCTCTGCCTCAGTTCATGTGTAAAATGAAATTGTAATGATCCCATCATCTGCTTTGCAAAAGGCTCTGAAGATGACTTCTCTTCAGTGCTGTCTTCAGTTACAGAGCTGTTCTGACAGTGGCGAGTGAGTGTTACAGGTGGTGGGTGGGGGTTCCTTCCGAAATTTTATATAACTCCAGTATTATCTGTTCCTGTGATTGACTTGACACATGAATTTGAAACAGTTGGAGCTTCTCTCCCACTCTGGTGTAGCAAACTGGATGTGAAAATGACACTTCCCTCTGGGAGCTGATAGTTTGCTGTTCGGTGCATGGTGTTGTGTTCCTTTGTTTGCTGAACGTGGCACTTGGCAAGTGGTTTTTGCCACTTCAGGGTTGTCAGTTCTGTCTGCTAAGGGCCAAGATAAAGCTTCACAAAAAGCCTTTCACTCCAAACGAATCTCCTCTGTAAAGTACTGACTGGAAGACAAAGGAACCAGGAGCTTAGAGGTGGTTTGGATTTTTTCCTGCCCCAAAGTGTGTGCTCTTCCCTTGCCATGCTTTTTATTTTCATGTGGTATTTCCTACCTTGCTGTAAACACCAGGGTGGTTTTTGTCTTGTGACTCGGCAGTGCTTTGCCATGACATTCCTTTCATAACGCGTTGCTGATAGCGCTAGATGTGCTGCTGGCTGCTTCCAAGGCTTATCAGAAAGGTTTGTACCAAGAGCACTTAGATAATCCCATGAGAGGATGCATTAGCAATAAGGAACCTGCATGAAGCACTGTTTGTGACAGAGCAGTATAAAATACATAGGAACAAATCTCTGGCCCTCTAGAAAGTTGTGAATTCAATACAGTGTGGTGAAACAACATGTATAGTGTGTCCTGGTCCATAAGGGCATTGCTTCATCTGTAAGGGACAGCATAGCCCCAGGGGTGCAGAGGTGGGTGGCGGCATCTATCCTTCTGAAATGCACGTTGGTCATTACAAATGTAACTAATAGAAACATGAGAAGTATTCATACTCGTGAAACTTGCTTGGGTCTTGGTTTTAGTTGAAGGAAACAGACCAAGTTTGTCTGAGGGCTCACAAAAGTGTCTGAACTAAGAGATCCTCAGCAGCCATGGCTTGATCTATCTTATTGGAACTTGCAGCTTTGCCTGCTGGGGTGAAGCCTCACCATTTTACATTGTGTTTTATTTTGTTGTGTTATTCCTTATGCACCAAGAGCCTAAGGAATCAGACCCGAATTCAGAACTACTGTGCTTTCCAATTATATGCAAATGATCTGACCAAAGTAAGAAATTGTTTTGGCTCTTTTTTACTAGCTCCTGTAACACAGACTATAAATCATAAACCAACCAAAGATACTGGATCCAATTCTGTGCACTGTGCTTTTCCCCTGCAATTTGGTAGTTGTCTGAATGCTCAGCTCCTAATGGGGGATTGGAGCTGATATACATATTAGGGCAAGGGAAAAGCCATAATTCATGGTCTAATAGGAATGAAAGGAAACTTTTGTACTAAGGGACCTCTCTTGTGCATTGTGTCAGGACTGCCACAACCTCCAGCTGCCGGAACAAGCTCCAGGGCAGTAGGATACCTAGCTAAATGTAGAAAGACAGCAGTAGTAGGTAATGAATCCACAAAACTAGAGATACAATACGTGCAGTCCAACTGCAGATCCAATTATAATCAATGTAGGTTGGTTTAGGGACTTTGCAGAAACCAGGATTTGACTTCACAAGATGAAATGAGAAATTTAACAGGGATGAAGAAAGGCGTTACCATGCTATTCATAACACTCCTTGTTAGAAGCTGCCAGCTTCTTCCTGCATAAAATGAAGGGAGCTACAGGTGATGGAAAAATAAATTGGTCCCTGTGGGCACAGTAATTTTGACTATACATGAGTATTGGAGATGTGCTATGAGCTGCAGGTGAAATGGCAACAGTGGTACATGGAAACCTGATATGTGTCAGCAGTGCTGGAGAGCTGCTCAGAAATGGTCAGGGAGTAATGCCACATTTTATTCAGGCTGAGGCTAAAATAAACTGTTCCAAGAACACAGGAGTTGCTTGTTGGAAGAGTAAATGGCAGATTGTGTGAATGCTTCTGAATTTTCTGCCCCCTTCTCACAGTTGTACCTTGCAATGTGGGGCTTGCTAAAGCTATAGGAGAACATTGTGGTACAATGAGGAACTGGATGTAGTTTCCTACAGGTCAGGCTAGCTCCTCATTACTGGATCATCTCCAGTATGCACTTTTGAAGCACTGAGTTGTGTATGGTACTGAAAAATGCAGCTTTTATAATCCCCCATACAGCGTTGGCTTCAGTCTGAAGCACAGTTCTGTGGGCAGGGAGAAAATGTTCTCTGAATGAATCCACCAAAAACATAGTGCCTGTCCTGTCATAGCTGGGATTGGAGAATAACAAACTAATAAACCAAAGTCTTTTATTTCTTCCCTTCTTGTAGATCACATACTGAAAGCGCCTGAAAAGTGCCTCTGTCTCTTAGCCACAAGCTAGGAGCAAAGGCAGCCTTACAGTTTGCATTAGTCAGATGTGCTGAAGAAGAAATATTTGCTGGGTTTGCCTGGAAGCTTGCAGCTGGGGTAGGTTTTAAACCTAAATGGTCAAGGCCAAAGTTTTTTGGTAGCTTTGTCTTGTCTAGAATAGGACTATCTAGAGTAGGATGCTTCTGACCACTCCACTGAGGCTCTCTAGCCTCATGAAGGCTTCCTGGTCTGTAGTTATCCCTGGATATTTAACATTACAGAGCTACTGCTGTGCCCATGTGGTCACAGGGAGCAGCTGTGACTGGGCTATGGGTACTGGACTCACGTAGTTTTGTCTGGACTTGTATGAGGTGAGTGAACAGTGGGAGACAGAGAGGGAGCAGGCTCGTCTAGAGGACCTGGCTTTGCTCTCCAAGATATGGAAGTCCAAGCAAAACCTGAGAGATCTGAAAGCTGCTTTCATCTCTGGCTATGCTACCCAGAAAGAATGGAGTGTGACCAGATCTTGTTCACACTGCAAGTTTCCTAGTGAGCTCAAGGTCAAAGACAGGTTTCTTTAGTCCTGTCCCACCAAGAATGTGTATGATCAGCCCAGTCCTGGAAAACACCAATCCTTTGCTGTTTCAATGTGTAGAACTCTCTCTAAAAATAGAAGATGGCCTTGCTAAGAGAATGTAGCACCTCTGTTCCCTGCCCTTTCAGATGGTGTCTTTTTATCTTTCCTGTGGCTGGTTTTGAGTTGACAGTTTTACATCCAAGAGCTTTTTTGTGATCCATGGAGAGTTGTGAAGCTTCTCTTTGCTCTGTTACAAACATGAAGGTTCTCTTTTACAATTCAGGTTCACAAAGCTAATGACTAAATGGCAGAGGAGAATCACCCTTAAGGGGGTTAATTTAGTGCCTTCCTTCAAGCTACAGCACATGATGCTTCTCTTCAGCAACAGGGCTCTAAGCTCACCTAGTGTAGTCTGTGCTCTTCCTGATGACAGTCTGTAGGCTCAAACCAGTTTAAGGAATAAAATATCCCCTTCCAAGGGATCTCAACATATATTCATGGTGCTAGAAATCACCTGGATGCTAAAGCACTGCTTGAATTATGACAAGAAAGACTGGAAATTTTAATCTGGGTATTCAGGTTCATATGAAAATAGACCCTATTTCAACTGTGGAAAAGATGACTTTTCACTGTAGCCTGCAGCCCAGTGAAATCCTAAGAATTCCTATCCTTTCTCCAGGCTGATTTGGTGGTGTTTATTATATTTAGTCGTGTGCTCTACACCTCCAAATTAATGACAAATTGACTATGTAATGAATTGCTGTTCCATTCATGAGATCCATTGTTGTGTCACATTTTAGCTCTTTTCTTGTGTCACATTTAGTCTCTTCTACCCTGGCCTCTGAACTCTTGCCTGGCTTCTCCCAGTCTTTATGAAATCATCCACTTCTCCTGCTGGCCATATCCAACAGCTTGTGATCCCTAAGAGAGCTGGTAAGTGCCCTTCAAGTTACACAGTTCTCCCATCTCTGTTCTGTTCTCCTCCTCTTTTCCTTCTTGCCATCTTTGCTTGGCACAAATTACACCCAGAATGGAGCAGTAGGTTTTGCATAAAGGAGAGGTCACCAAGGGCATTATCTACCACGTTTTTACTTCTATCTCAGGTTGCTTCTTTTACTGTCACTTTTCTCCCCAAGCTCTGTAGCCCAAACTCTCCCTGACCTCCTTAGGCTGAGGACACAGGTAGCAGGGAAATGCTGCCTCAGATTAGTTTTTCTCTCCAGCCCTTTTCCTTTATCTCCACATTTTCTCTGTCTGGTTTATTGCATTGGGGGAACAAAGATTTTTTGATACTGTGCAGATAATATGATGGGGAAATACAACATTTGGTAAGTGGACAACTTGTAATCTTGTCTTCACAGCTCTTTTTCTTATGCTTACATCTTGAATGTGAGATTTGGATTTGCACATTTTCCTTCTTCTGCAGCACAGCCACCCTGGTACAAAGCATTGCCTGTATTGTATGTAACAGGTCCTAGAAAGTTGCTTAGATCTTTATTTCTGAGCTTGGCACAAATAATGTAGCAAGAGCATTTTCAACACTCTTCTCATTATGAAGAACTTTTCCCTGGAATTCTACAATCATTTTTAGAAAAGAATTGGGAGCAATAAGAGTGAGTGACAGCTCTCCTCTCAAACCTTTTCTATTAGGTGACAAGAAAGGATGCCATTTGCTTCCTTTGCAAATAAACTGGATGAAATAGTACTAGCAATACCTGAAAATATCATTTAAAAAGTGGTAGTAAAAGACAGCCCTCATAGGTGTTGAGAATGGACATGGTTCTTACTCAGTTGTGATGAGAAGCTTACCTTCCAGACCTGACCACATAGCAGGTTATTTTGAGGAGAGATATCCTCTTCACACTGCTTGACTGTACAAGGCTTTTAAAAAATATATATATTAAAAGGAGCTAACAGGATTGCATTACAAAAAATCATGCATGCAAATGCTCATTCAATCTTTGAAAAAACTTCCTTAGTATTACATAATAAGAAATACATAACTGTGCCTATTTTTACCATAATTTGCTTTTGTTTGATGACATTCAATAGTGAGATTTATTATTACCCACATGGAAAATATCCTGCCTGGGGGTGGTTGAAATAGATCCTGCAGACAAGTCATCAATCAGCTCATGTTTATCTCTTCAGAGATCAGTGATATCAGTGGCAGGAACAATTTCAACCAATCCAAGACTATTTACTGATAATAAAAGGAAATGTTCATGTGGATTTATACTGCATCTCTCACCAGAGGTCACACAATATTTTTGCAGGAGGGCTGATTTACTGAGCCTCTTTTAAAGATGAGGCATGGAGGACTCAGAGGTGCCTGAGCTCCCTCTCAGCCAGGGGCAGCAGCCCTTACCCTGAGATATGCTCTGGCCATTGCTCTCTGTCTGGGAGAGCGTAGCATCCAGAGGGCTTTAAGATAATAGTGGGCTCCCTGTCCCTGTTGCTAACGAGTACAGCTAAAAGGATTTAAGACTAATGCAGACAAAAAGATCTTTTACATCAGATGAATAGCATGCAAAATTGTTTTTCATCCCTAAGCAATGAATTGTAGTTCCTAACTTAACTCTGCTACCATTTCAAAGCAGAAGATCTTACATTTGTGTCCCTGATAGAAAGGGTTTTCAAAATTCTGTGACAACATTCAGCATATTTATAGATATTGACTGCAGGGTTCAGGACAAAGATCTGTTGTCCTTGAGGCAAAATAACAACCCTGACTTTACCTAGTATTTGCCTCTCAGTGTAATCAGTCTGGAACTAAGACTGCAGTTGTTATTTAACCCCTGTATGACAGAAGTTTTCTTTCTCCCACTCTTGCTTTTTTTCTTTGTAAAGTTCAGTATTTATACTAACTGAAACAAAGAACACTTTGAATAGCAACATGAAGTGTATGTTTTTTAAAAAGTTATGAAGGGGTCTTTTTTTTATTATTGATTTTTATGTTTTTGTCCAAGGAAATTTACTGGAACATTCATTTCTGTTTGGGAGGAAACTTGCTCTATGTGGACAATAAAGATGTTAAGATCAGGATGAATGTCTACGAGAGATAATAATAGTGAATAAAAAAAAAATGCATCAGTCCAGTGGTCATGTTTTCCAGGAACTGCAAGAACTCAGTTCTGGATTCTGTTTTAAATCTGAGCCCCATTGTTCCTGGTTGGGTTCTGAGTCTGTCAGAATGACGACTTCTTTGTTCCTTTGGGCTGCTTCAATCTGAAGCACTTGGACTGGTTTCATAATTTAAGCAAAAATTTTAAGATATACATGTATTTTCATTCTTCCAGCTTTAGAATGTAGAGCAAAACATTTTTGACTATTTCCTGTTGAACATGAGCAGATTATGTGGACACCGGCAGGAGTAATCTGACCAGCGATGAGCCTGTGCGTGGGATGGCCAGCACTTATCACTGGTACGTGATATGTGCCACTAATACATTGCTCCTCTTATGCCAGGGAACATGCCTTGTGAGGCAGCACAGCACTAGCAAGAGCTTCACCTCGCCCTAATAGCCTGGTGATGTGTTGTGGCGATGCTGACTGTACAGGCTGACGTGATTTGTTCTCCCAAGAGATACAAGGTGAGTGAGAAAAATTTTTGTCCTGTTGACACTGTTGCAGTTGGTAGCAATAATCATCCACTTGCAGTGGCAGGACCAGAATTTAGCTGTGCCTTTTTACGGGTGAATACCCTAGGTTGGTGGTACAGAGTTATTGTTATTCTTTTCTTTCTCAGTGAATATGGTTTTTTTTTTCCCCCCCCAAGCAAATTGTACTTAACTCTGAAGCACAGAGGGTGACCCACCCTCTTATGCTTTGGCATTCACCCTGGCTGTGTGCAGAAGCCTGGGAATCTGCTTCCTGTTCATAGTTAGGATTTGTTAGTAGGTAAAATTACTCTCCTTGTATGAAAAGTTATTTGGAAATACAGTCACTCACCCTTTTAACACCCACCAGTTAAATTTCTTCCCTTTCAAAATGACCACAGAAGGTTTCCTGGCCCGGCCCAGCACCCCCCTTTTGCCTCTGTGGCTGTGCTTGTTCTCCAGTGTCACATCATGTGTGAAAGTCTTTCATACCAAGCACTACAAGAGTCCTAGATTCCTGTGTCACACTGCATTTGTAAGCCTTACTCTGCTATTGACAGATGGCTGGTCTGTGAGACGGCTGTGACAATACAACCTGGCAAATAGTACCCTGGAAACTACGCAGGAGCTTGTTGCCATCAGCAAACCTGGGGTCTCTAAGAGGTTGTTGTCAGCAGCGTGCGGGGTGAAGCCATCCAGTACGATCGTGTTAGTGCTAGCATGGAGCATGAACTCTTGAGAGGGGACTTGGCACTGGCTTATGCTCAAGGGCAATTGTTGGAGCAGCTTGTGAACAGGCGGCTTGCCAGCTAGATGGGCATAGCTGTGGACAGCTAATAGACCGTGTGTGTGTGTGCAGGGAAGGCAAGATGCACAGCTGGGAAATGGGAAAGAGATTTCTATAAACTTCTGCTCCGAGGGGTAAGAGTACATTCAGGCAATGCCAATCTGTGGAGGAGTAAATAAATGATTTCTGGCAGCTAAGACAGGTTCTTGGTTGGGCTGAATCTGACAAGAATGCTGTGGGGAAGAACTGGAGATGTTACGGTTAATGAGTATGGAAATTATATCAGTAGCTTGGCCATCTAGGTTTAAAATGTTGTCAATCTGTAACATGTGATACTTCAGTCTTAACATTTTCTGGCTGCCTAGTTTAAGGCACAAAAGCAGCCAGCCTCTCTGTAATGAGCTGGTATCTATAGACAGCAAGCTGTTGATAGCAAAGCAGAAATCTTGGCTTCTCATCTCAGCAAGTGCAGTTTAAATTAATGAAAGAAGATGGTGGGCAGGAGAGGAAGAGGACCTCTTTTCTTTTGTTTTCACATCTTTGACTCACCTGACAAACTGAATTCCCCATGATGTTTCTGTCTCTATGCTAGGCCTGCAGGAGCATTGTCTCAGTTCCTCTCTCAGCTGTGTACACTCCAGCTCATGAGCTCTGCAGTGACCTCTTGCCCAGCTCATCTTTGCATCCTGGAGTGTATTTAGAACCTATGCCATAAATGGTGGGATAAGGCAAAACCTATTTACTGTAAACACGTTGGCACTCAGCTTTCCAGTCCAGCAAGGGATAATTACCAAAACTCCAAGACAAAGGTGTTGTGTGTCTTTTAACTGGTGTATGGAAAGGATACTCTTCAAGTCTAATGATTCTGTGGCTGTTGCAGACATCCAAGTGGGCCTTGCTGTCTCCAGAAGAGACAGAAAGTGACTCTGGGAAGACAGAGTGTGGAATCTGACACTACTGTGTAATTGAGGAAAAAGAGGCCATATGCATTATTTATGAGCAGAAGGCTGGGCTTAATGTTAACAAGTGAGAAGAAAGCAGCTTCAAAACACTCACTTTCTGCTCTTCCCTGTAAGAAAGGCTTCTGTTTTAAATTGCTTGCATTTTAGAGCAGGAGGGAGACAGAGCTGTTATTTATACTGTGCCTTATTCCGTGTGTGCGGTGTTCTACAAGACTGAGGGAGAGGCAGGGATTGCCCTAAGGAGTGCACTCTGTTCGCTCAGGCTGTGGCAAAGATGTGTCATGCATGCTGCCCTGTAACTAGCTAATCCCAGTCAGCTCCAGGCAAAAGATTTCACTGCAAGACAGAAGCCAGTAGAATTGCTACCAATTTGGCATTTCAACTGGGCAGGGACAGTTTTAAAGAGCTGAGGAATTTTCTCTGAATCACTCTATCCATGAGATGTCTTGGCCATGCCCTCTCCTTGTCCAACTTTGGAGTTGGATGAGATGATCTTGTGCCTTTTTGCCCTCTTATGGATCCCCCAGCAGCAGGGTCTGTCCTGTCTGGTGTTGGGGTGTGGACTGAAACTGCCACGAGCAGTCCAGCTCAGGCCATCATAAAGTCTCACTGCAAAGTTGCACAAGCATGCTGGGTTTTGGTTTTTAGCTGTATTCTGATGATTTTCTAGAGAAATCTAGCCTGACTGGCTAATGTCAAGTTTTGATTTTAATGTTGACAACGTGTGATTATTGCTAGCAAAAGATACTATGTTCCAAAGAGCATGGGATGCTGAGCTGACTCTCTTCCTTGGAAAACGAAGTGGGCTGGAGAGTGGTAAGTCCCTCCCTGTGGAGAGATCACCTTTGTTACTGAGTAAGTGTTGCAGCTACTGTCTGCATGGCAGTCACACCTTAGAGGCCCTAAGCAGAGCTTGAACTCTCACTGGAGCTCTTTCCAGATAAACACATCCATTAAAGACCGCACCACAAAGGGGCAAAGGATTTTCCTCCTGCTCCCCCCAGCAGATGTAAATGACATTTGCTGTTGATGGCTGCTAACTGTAGCCCTGCTTGGGTCAGAGTCCGTGGTTGGCATGTTTGTGTGGTAAATCTGACACCCTGTACTGATCCATGAGCTTGTATTTCCAAAAGTTGTATCCTGTTATCTTCTGCATGTCCCAAAAGGTAAAAATCTACCTCACTTTCTTCTCTTTGTAAAGGTCACTAGCTGCTCCTACCACCATTTTTGCATTACAGCCTGTTGTCCTTCCTATGGCATAAAACCCAGGTGCTTTTTTGCTTCCTGACTGCTTCCTGGTGTGATCCCAAGCAGCCAGTACTTTGTTTCTAAGAAGAAAATTAGCCCAGCGGGGTAAGAAGAGAACAGCTAGGCCTGTACAAAAGCCAGGAAGCAAAAAGTGAGCACCACTGCTCTGGAACTGATGAGGGAGAAAGTGCTCTGTTCCTTGCTTTCTAACACTGGCTCATTGATTCTTCTGTTGGTTCAATCAGCAGTTACTGCTTCTCCTTAAACCTGGTTCATAACTACTTAGTGGAGTGAGTTCTTCCAGAAATACCCTTGAGAAATCATAACAACAGGGTGGAGGGGAAGCTAGAGAGCACTGGGATCTTATCTATGGCCCAGAACAAACGTATTAGCGCAAGGAATTGCTGTTTCTAATAGGCCTCACTTGAAAGTCACTTTGCAGACAGGTTTCTGGCTGCAGTTTGTGAGCATGTCCAGAGGGGCCAGGACACATACACCTGAGCAGTGAAAACAGGAGTGCTGTGAATCTTTCCCTGTAATGGCTGGAAGAACTAAGGAATAAGGATGATTTTTGTAAAGGTGGGATTGGAATAGGAGAGCCTGGAGGTGAGGCACAGTGATGGGGGAGGGAGACAGCCCGTGTGGGGACTAGTGAGTCATGCATCCTCCAGCAAGAAGCACTGACTCACTGGGAAGACATCACTCTGCTGTTCCCTTTCTGCTAAGACTGAGGAATAGTCAATTGATGCTCAACTGTATTCTGCAAGCTGCCCAGTTAGAGTGAAATGTAGAAGGAAAGAAGGTGGAGATCATGGAAAACTGAGGTGAGAAGCAAAGGTGAACCCTGGCAAGCACAGTCGGAGGGCCTGGTGTTTCTGCAGAGGATCCCTGCAGCAGCTGGAGGGGAGAATCCCCTGGTGCATGGGCTGGATGTGAAGCAGTGGTTCAGCTCCTACAGCCAGACTATGCACCAGGGTCTTCAATCCCTGTTTATGTTCCCTCTGCCACAGGGTCAAGGCTCAGGTGCTCTTAGCACTGCTGCTCCCAATGAGGCACAGAAACTCCTTGGAGCCAGGCTCCACCTGGGAGAGGTGCCACCCACCTCCACTGTGGATTAAAGATAAGTACAATCAATGGGGATGTAGTTGTGATGTTTATCTCCTCTCCAGCTCATAATGCTTAACAGATGAGGAGAGCCATCACTTAATCTGCAGTATGTGCAGATCTCTGCAAGAAAACAGATCTTTTTATTACTTGTGTACACAGGAGAGTAATTCTGTGTGGCTGAGGACAGGGACAGGAGGGTCACATGGTTTCTTCCTCCTCTGAGAAAGGAGGAAAGAAAAAGTCCAAAAAGAATCTAGAATGACCCTAAAAGCTGATTTGCTGAGCAAGATTTCTTATGAGCAAAGTGTCAAGAGCCCTGGTAGACAATGTGGTGTGGTAATTATTTCCCAAGCAGGGAATGACTCCGAGTGTGTTTGTGCAGCGAGCGTTGAGGGCAGGGGCTGGAACTGCCCAGGACAGCCAGTCCTCAACACTGGGATCAGAAAATGTGAGAGCACTTGCAAGTCAGTGCTGCAATTTTCTTTTGCTTTACAAGTTTTATGTTGGTAATGTGAAGTAATTAATGAAGCAGAGCAGTGCTGCAGAGGGGGAATAATTTTAATGCTCTTTTTAAAGACGCTACTAAATCAATGGGGCAGCTTAAAAAGGAATGGTAGCCTGGAGATTAGGGAACTTAATGCAAGAAATTAGGCAGGGTTTTGATAGTGATTGAATCTCAAGTAGGCAGGTATTTTGTGATCTGCTGTGTGGGCATCTGCATGTTTGGCATACTCTGGCAAAGGCAGAACTTGCTGACTTTTAGGCCTAACTAGTCAGACTGGAATCTTGGTCAGAACTAAAGATCCCCAGGACTTGGAAAAGGCACTGAGATGTTGTAAGCACAAGCTATGGTCCTGCTTTCCACTGTGCAGGAGCAGTATTTTTCCACTCCTGTCATAGATCTTCTGACTACCAGCCACATAAGCGATGTCTACATGGTCTTTTCAAGGCAGATATGAGCTTACTCTGGCTGCTATCCAAGAGAACCAGAAGCCATGTAGCTGCAGCTAATGTGCTACATGCCCAAATTACTGTGGCCTGCTGAGAGGCAGGATATTACCTTGGGTTTAGGGCTCTGGCCAGCTCAGACCATGTGTAAAGCAAGTTTTCATCTGCATGCAGGAAAACATGTAGACAAGGATAGCCAACTTGCATAGGATTTGGAAAGCCATTTTTATTATCAGTTAGAGCAGGTTAGCTGACCCTCCAAAGATCAGGCAGACACAATTTACTGTGCATCCTGCCCCAAGCACAAAGAGCAATACCACATGGTTGGCCTCAGAGCCAGCCAGCTTCTCAGTGGCCAAAGAAAACTGCTTTGTGGGCTTGATCCAAATTCTGTGGGCCTCCAGTTGGCTATGCCTCTTGTGGGCATACCCAGAGTTTCTTTTCTGTTTTGGATGGCAGTGACTCATTATGGACAGGGAGGGTTTGAATTCAGTCTTCAGTGGCTCTGAGAGTTTCTGCAGGAGCTGTATAATGTGGTATCTGATTGTCCACGTTGAATTCTGAGCTGTGAAGGTGGACAGCATCATGTGTTTGTACAGTCTAGCTATTAGCTAAGAAGAAAGGCTTTCTCCATTTTGGATGGATATCTTTTCTGGGTTTTATTTCCTAATTTTTTTTTACTGTCTTAATTATGAAGACTGCTTTGCTTCAGAAATGTCACCAGGTATTATTGTTTACTGTTAATGAGGGAAGCACTGTGTGTGTGTACATACATGTGAATATGTACACAAGCTATGTATAATACAAGAAAGCAGGTATCTTTCTATGTAAGCACATACACAAAATTCAGTCTTGCTTGTCTTAGAATACTGATACATAAAGGTCTTAAGGATCCACAGCAAAAACTTGCAATGCAGTATACTGTGTACTAGGCAGTATCGTGGTGCTGTGAATCAGGGGCCTCTTATTTTTCACTCCAAACACATAGCCTGCCTCTCCTGCTCTTATGTTCTCCCATCTGCAACATTTCTGGAACGTTAAAGCATTTTAAAAGCAGGAATTTGCCTAATTGTCTCAGTTACTGAAGACAGAACTGCAATTTGAACAGAAAGAAGCTTTAATTAAACCCATCAGGTGAAATCCTGGCGCTGTTAGGGTCAACAGCACAACTCTCGCCGACCCTCCATGGAGTCAGGATTTTGCTTGTAACACTTTCCCTTTCTGAATTTGAGGCATTAGTCCTATAATGGAATAGATAAGCTAAAAATAGAAGTCAGTCTGACCTAAAATAGTTTGACATCCATATCATAGTGCTTATTGTCTGAGAATACATCTAAATGACAAGTTGATTAATCCTGAACTGAGGAAAATGTGATTCAGTGGAAAGAGCTGGGATTGTACCAATAATTCAGTACCAGAAGCTGCACAGCCATAGCCTCAGTGTGCAGTGTTTCCAGTAAAACTTTATTTGCAAGCTGTCAGATTCATCTGCCATTTTCCCAGCTACTTTGATTCACTTCTGAGTGGCCTGGATGAAATATTCCAGTCCAGTTCAAGTGGACTATCAGCTACTTTACTAAAGCAACTTCTTCTTCTGCCTTTTACTGAAAACAAAAGAGTCACATCAAGTTAGGTTGTTGTGAGCAGCTTTTAAGAGAGATGTCGGTTGCACTTAGCACACAGCTGGGGCCAAAGTGAAGCCTTGTAAGTGCCTGAGCTATTCAGCTGGAAATTACATCTTGTGCAGGAACCTAAATGTCAAGTTCCCCTGTCCCCTTCACAGCCAGAACTCTGACAACTCCCCTTTTCCCATGACTCTTCTTCATTTTCCTACAGATGTAACTGTGTTTTCCTTCAGATACAATAAATCATGGATGGGAATGGCACAATCTAAAGCAAGGCGAGCTGTCACCCAGGACTTCAGATGACTCTTAGCCACATTAACGAGTAAACAGAGCCCACAGGAAAGATGCCTTTTGAAATGCACTGTTTGTGTCAGCAGTGCTAAAACTAACGAACCAGAACAATGAGGGGGAAAAAGAGAATCATCAAATGCACCTAAAGCTGTAGGCTAGAAAGTCAGATTGGTCAAGAAAAGCTCAAATACGAGCAAATCTTTGGGACAGTACATAAATTATATTTTCTATGAGCTCTGAGACAGCATATGAGAGGAAAGCACTACAAGAAAGACTAAATGGAACCATGTGAAGAGAAGGGAGCAGGAGTGAATGTGTTTCTTGTTTTGGAACCTTCTCATGGCAAACAAGCAAGGCTTAAGCCAGAATCTTCAGGACAAAGAAGGAAGTTGGAACTGTTACACTGCTGCATGGCTCACGAGCAGACTGGCATAAAGAAAGGGATCAGCTATACATTGTTTAGAAGGAGCCACACAGAGTATGCAGTGTAGCATACATCCCCAGGGCATCTGGAGGCAATGACTGTCAGCAGTCAGTGGAGCTGGTCCAAATTTACAGCAATGTAACAATGATAATTTCACTCTTGATGGTGGAGGAACAAAAATGTGCACCACAAAAAAAGAAACAACTGGTGGTAGGGGTTACAAATGGTGCTGGGGAAATTACTTGGCTTTACTTGCTCTTGCTAGTTCCCTCCATTCCTCCTGTAGTATGCACTCTAATACCAGTTACTCTTCCATTGAACCACTCCTTAAATAATAATCCTCTGAAGGAACCTTTCAGATTGCTAACACGGTGAGAGGAAAACAGCATTAGCTACAGTTCTTATACTCATGGTTACTTCATGTTGATACAAACAAAACTGCTTGGTCTTGAATTAACAATAGCTGTGGTTTAGGTTTTCATCCTTCAATGATCCCCAAATTATGCCTGTGTGCATAATTTGGTACTAGAGGCAGAATAAACATCAACCGTAATAGCTGAATTTTTAAGGTTAATATTAAGGCTAAGTACATAACATTTGTTTTCTTCTGAAGAAAGCACGTGTGCTCTGGTTGAGGGGGAAGATGAAAACCATGTCTGTGAGAGCAGTGGCTGATGGCTTAGTTCTGCATGATAAAATAAATAACTTCGATTAACTTCAAGCTCCAGTACCTCAGATGTTTGTTGTCACAGAGCAGCAGCTTGGCTGATGGGCAGCTCTGGTTTAGTAGACATGTGTTAGCTGAAATTGCTCAATTTACATGGAGTACTTCAATCTGCTGTTTTAGAAGTTTCTGTCTCACATAGACCAGCATTTCAGCTTTTGAATAAATGGAGGACTTGTGAGGGTCATTAAAGAAATTGCTAAAGCTTCTGCAAATGCTACAGGCCAGATTGCTGACTGAGATGCATAGCATGCACGTGTCACTGCAGATACTTCCCAGATAATGGTACTGATTGAGATTTTAATCTGGACAAAGTGCTGGAGGCAACTTTCTTTCCAACATTCAATTATCCTGATAATAATATGCTTATTTTTTTTCCTGTGTTCAAAATGTGTGGTCTGCTGCAACAGTGCTGGGTACGTACAGTGCTGCTTGGAAAAAAACAGCCAACAAAATTCATGCCATGGCAAAGGGAACTTACAGCACAAGTCCTGGAGCGTGGAGGGCGATATATTTTTACCTTGGATGGATGAGCCGAGTAAGCACCCTGGGAAAGGGCTGCATTTCTTCCCACAGGCTGCAGGGCGACTCCTTACTGGTTCTTAGCAGTCACACAGGAATAAATTTGAAGCACAGGCTGCTGCTAGGACTATGTAGTATGTTATAGGGGCAAGACTATCATTTTCTTGGGCTTATGCATCTTGTATCCTCTCTAGTGGGATGCTGATCCATAGCAGAGTCTTCTAAAATCTCACACAACACAAGGAATTCAGACTAGTTTCCCACGGACATTCTTCATAAAGGAATTTCTTAGAAGAGATAACTCAAGTCAGGAAGTGGGAACTAGGGGGGCAGATTCCTCCACTGAAGTCAATCTCCCATTGGTAAAGGGTTTAAAAAATTGTCCCTATATGACTAATCCCAACTGTGCTTCCCTAATTTCAGCCACAGTTTCTAGAGATGAAGGGTGAAGCCATCTGAGAAAATCAGGCTTTATTTGCTTTTTATTCATTAGGGATTTTTCTGCTAGATTGAATTACTAATAACACTTCGTTTATTAAAATTTATAAACCCTGGATTTACTTTTCAGTATCTTTATCATCTTCTGCTCCTTAATACTTTTCATCATGCTCGAGGAATGAAAACAAACTCAGCTGTTTCATGTTTGTTCACAATCAGCTTTTACCAGGATCATGTTAGCATTGTTAAATACTCATTATTTAATGCTAGCAGAGTGCACATTTCTGAAACAGCACAGAGTGCCCATTCTTGCCTTCAGCAGTTCACAACTGGAGAAGCTAGGAGAGCCAGAGAAGGTACTGCTGTTTTCCCAGCTACCTCTGTTCCTCTCTCTCAGCAGAGATAGCTGTGAATTTGGCTCACTTTCTTTATGTGTCCAGTTGTATTTGTTGCTTGATGTGAATCCACATGCCCTGGGCGATGCATGTAAGATTTTTGGCTTTTTATGGCTAGTTAAAAGTCTTTAATTTATGTTAGATCAAGCTATGTTGGATTTAGTTGAGCTAGTGCTGGCTAGCTACTTACTTATTCTGGACTAAGAGTGATATGTGTCAATTTACCTTACAGCCATTCTTAATTGACTTGCACTGAACTGAGCTAATACCTGATTTCTATTCCCAATTATCCTATTGTAAGGAACAGCTCCGGCACGTTGTCCGGTTGCAGCAACTTAATGAGCTGCTGCACATCAGTTGAGGCACGGTAGCTGCAGCCTGGCCTTTCTTTAGCCTGCAGCCAACGTGAGGTTCACTGTGTCAGCTTCACCTCGGGGCCAAGAAAAAGTCTAAACTGGTTTCTTCCATCGGAGATGGCCACAGGCAAAGAGCAAACACACATGGTCAATTACCACGGCTTGGTTGATGCATGGTAAGTTGTCAAGCATGTCAGTACGTGAATGAGATCACTCATTCATGTGTTCAGACCCTGAAAAGTATCATTTTAAACTGGTGTTACATAAACAAGTGTAACTAGGGAGATGGACACATGGACAAATTAGCGTGGGGATAACAAGTCCTTCTGTGTCAGCTTTTTCCATGTGCATACCTGCATGAAATGCTTGGTGATTTGAGGTAACCTCATCCTTTTGTCCCCAGGGGGAGATATAGCTAAGGCATGGTAAATTCAGAGCCTGGCTTCCATTGCAGTAATGGATTTAACCTAGTTTAGAACAGGTCAGCCTGGCTAACGTGTAATAAAACAGATTTAAACCACTTCTACACCAGTTAAACTATGCTATTGTGTGGTTTACAGTTTCCTTTGATACAGTTTTGCAGGTCTAATATTTGACTTAATAACAGACTTTCCACTGACTTTATAGAGCAGTATTTTATGGAGAATTTTAATGACCCTTCATTTCAGAATCTAATTTAAAGATGACTTTGCATCTGTCTTAAAAGCCGTTGAAAAAACAAACCCCAAGAAGAACAAGGAAAGAAACCCAACAGTCAACTTTCACCCCAAACTTTCAGGCTTTGTCCCAGTTAACATTAGTTTTCTTACTCCTCCCTGTGGAAGACCTGAGAAGGAATTTGCGTCTTTCCACACAGCAGAATTTGTTAAACTGAAATTAAAGATTCAGAAGTTCCAAACCCAGGACAAGTCTGGATCCTTTTAAACTATGACTCGGGCCAGTGAAGTGCAGGATCAAACACCAAAACTTTGGATGCTTTTCCTTTTTATTCAATAACTGAAACTCAGTCTCACTTCATCTTTCCCTGCTTCCATATAATGAAAGGAAAGACATCTGATTAGGTTATGTGAGATCACACAGATTGATTCAACACATGGCTGTAGGACCAGGCATTATTATCTTGGCTAACACGGACACATTTTGAACACTGCTTCTCGCTCTGCTATCAGGCACTGCCACCTCTGCAGTAATGTGACAGCAAGAGAAGAAGGATGGGAAGGCGATAAAGTTTGCCCACGCAAGTAGAAAAGAACTTTCTGTCCGAAGCCAGCTGGCTTGGCTTGGAAATGAAATGGCATTTTAGAGTGAGGTGACCTGTTTCCATGTGTATCAAAGCCCCTGTCTCAAAAGACTTGTTGTAGAGGCAAGAGCAGGGTCTGTGAATTGGTTTATCATCAAGTAACCATAGGAAACAGGTGAGCTGTCTCAGTGCCAGTTTGTCTTCTGAACTGTTTGACAGATAAGAAACCATCCTCAGAGACTGCAACAAATGTGCTGCCGCATTTCATGGTTAGAACTGAGCATATTTTTAGTAAAGGGTTGAGAAAGTATGTAATAATCCTAAATCACAGCCAAGAAAACCATAAAAGCCTTAACAAATGCTTGTTCAGATACAGAACTTGGAAATGAACACCAGTTGATCCATGTTAACAGTGGTTAAATTTTTAGGGCTCGTTCTCCAAACTGAAGCAAGCCTCTAACAGGATCAATGGCTTTTTTGCCTTTACCTGAAAGGGCCAGAGGGAGCAGGGAAGCTCATGTCTGTTATACATCTTCTGGGACCCAGACCAACCATCCTATGTGTACCCCAAAAGAAGTCAATGGGCAATACACCCATGACACATTGGTATGGAGGTGTCTGGACACCATTATAAAAGACTCAAAATGCACCTTGTAAACTGCCCAAGTTTAAGAATTAAACTTTATTTCATAAGTTAACTGCTTTAAAAGTTGCTTTGTTGTGCCTTATGTATTAAAGTAGATCATGCAAAGCCATCGTGGGCTCTGTATATGAAGCTTACAAGATCAGGGCAGTAAAATGTGTCTTTTTGTATGTGCTGTTTGGTCAGCAGAGTTTACAGTGAAGCAGGTAGAATGCAAGAAAAATAACAAACTTACCTTCTAAGAGCAGCTCTACCGAATTGCAGTGGGAGCTGTGGGTGCTCTGAACAAGTCAGGAGCAACTTATCTGGCTTTTAAGAACTCCACAACTCTTTTTTTGTCACTTGAAGGAGGCCCCATCAACTTCAAATCTTCTTTAAGAAGTACTTCAAAGACTTTTCAGGTATTATGGTCTCCTGTATCTATTTCTGTTCCTTTTGTTTCTTAACAGCATGGGAGACTTGACCACACATACTGCTGTCAAATACAGAAATTAAGCTTACAGAAAAAAAGATGTTTCTCTTTAATCTCTTGGAAAATCTTCCAGACTAAAGCATAGTTCTTAAATTGATAATATCCCTTTAAGAATTTATTTGCCAGGTAATGTTAAAAGAAAAAAGACTTTAAGGTCAGTTTGAACATTTAAAAGACTCCCTTTTAAATAATTTCAAAATCTATACCTAAGATAAGGGCAAATAGTGTTGGAACAGCTCTCCAAATATATTCCACAATGTAACAATGCAAATAACTTCAAAATTCTTTTAAATTATTGATAGCTCTGTGGAAAAATGGCAAGATTTATCTTAAATATGTTGTTGCATAAAAATAATACAGATAGTTCAGTGTTGTAATGTATGACAATCATAACGTGTACGAAGTGACAAAATTGTTAACAGATGAAGGTCTGCAGCTTTTGAATAGTATAGTAAATATGCTTAGTTTTTTAGAGGAGTGAAATAATACAATACCATCAGAAGAGAAAAATACATTTTAATAACAAAAATATTGAACATAACCATTTTTCTTTAGATCTGCTAAGCAATCTGTGTGTTCTCTATAAGATGTCAAACTATACCCTGCATATGTACACTTTGCTCTCTCTATAAATATACATGTGCATGACACATTGCTAAAAGCAGTAAATGAGTGCTGGGGAAATACAGAAACAATGAAGTTCCTAAGAGAGGCTTATTTTTTCAAGTTATTAAAAGAAGGTGGCAAGCATTCATGAGGATATGAAAATTTAAAGCCGTCTGCAGGAAACTCTGAGAACCTCTGGTTAAGGCTGCTGCCAAAAAATCTCAGCTATGTTATGTCAGAATGTTTAATTGCAAGCTGCAATTTTAATGAATGGAAAGATACGGCAAAAGCAGGAAGTTTCTGCAGCAACATAGAGGAACCATGAAAATAAAATACCAAAGGTGGTAATCTTGAATGCTGTTGGAAGCAGGAATTTCCATCCAGGCTCTGACTTCTTTTCCTACTGTGAGGAATTTGCCAGCTGTCTGGCTTAAGGAGTGGTGAAGCTCTGCTGTGTATCATCTCCTGGGCTCAAGGCAGCACTCGTTATGTCTGTGCGAGGAAGTCAACTTCTTTGGGTTTGTCATTATGGGTGTTTACAGAAATGCAGCTTAGGAATAAGGGGAGGAAAGGCAAATGTCAGAGTGCATTAAATAACATATTTTCTTTACTTTCCAAGAAGCTTGCTTGCAGCATGATGTTACTATTTATATCAGATCTCCTAAACCCAGCTGTTGGTTCATGTTAACGAGCGGAATGGTGAGAAAATCCCAGCAGAAGAGCGTGAATCCCAGTGAGACTTGGGTTCTGTCACTGTGAGCACCTACAAAATATCCCAAGTTTTGCTGAGGTGTATGGATCAGGCATGCAGTCAGTGAGGCAATATAACCATTTCCTGTGTTGGTCCTCCAGAGCTGGAAGGCCAACAGCAAAGCAAAACGAAAAGTACCAGATGCTCCAACAGATGACTTCAGATAACTGAGCTCGAACCCCTGGCTGGAAAAGTTTTGAGAGAGAACTTTTACCTGTAACTCAAAACTAGCAAATATACTGTACACCCACATTGCAGCATTCTTAGACAAGCTGTGTCTGATCTAATCTTATGTACCTTGGCCGCAAGTTTTGGAAAAACAAATATTCCCAAGGCAATCAGATTACTGAATGTACCGTATAATGATGTGGAAATATCAGTGGTTTACAGAGGGCAGTTTATGAAATGGATTGAGTCAATTTAATTCATGCATTGTCAGGCAATTTGGCCTTAACTAAAATAAGGAAATCTTTACTTGATTTTATCTGTCTTTAGTGGAACACCAGAGCCAAGTAACGTAACAGCAATACTCCCAACCACAGTCAGGGAGGTCAGGGGAGTTTGTTCCAAGCCAGCTTTCTGAGAGAGAAAGTCTCTGCCTGTACTGTGGTGGTCATTACAGGGTTAAGAGGGTCACCCAAAGTGTTACTGGAAAGGAACCAGTATCTGCTCCTCTCTGATTTCCTGCTCCCTAGGTGGGAGTCCCTCCTGCTCCTACCCTTTGTTTCTAATGCTAGTTCCCATCCTGAAATGCTGTGAGTACAATTTGGTTTTGTTGCAGTAAGTAGTCCTTAAAAAAATCTTCATTCACAGAGTACTTCCACCATTGTAAGCGAAACAATGTTAGGAATTAATCTGGCCTGTGATTTTAAGAAACCTTGTTCTTAAAAGCTTGTTCTTAGACCCTCCTTCCCTGTGAAGCATAACTGAATTGTTTGGCAAATAGGCAAAAGCTACATAACATCCCCTACTCCTCTTATCTGCAGTTTTCAAAGTCTTGCATTTTGTTTTTATACAAAGTTCACTTTTAGAAGCATGAGACTTAAGAATTTTTCTCCAGGACACAAGATGAAAAAGCTGATTTCTGGAATATAAGGAACATTTGAAAAGAGGCCTGAGGAACAGCCATGGCACATCTCTGGGGTGTTTTGTAAGAAGGTCCTAAACTGTAAGTTAAAAGTCAGTGCAGATATGATTTTGGCTGTAGTGCCTCCAAAATACCTTGAATAGGTGGGTGGAAATGCACTGGAATGGAGATGCAAGGGAAAGCTCTATTGCCATAACAACTGCTGGATGATGACTCTAGTCAACTGTGAGGCTATTTAGTTAAAATGAAGAATACTAGTATCTTTTTATTTCCATGCCTTTTTTTATATTTGCTGTTTCTCTGGGTTTGTTTCTCCTTGGATATCATGGAAACTACACTGCCTGCTATTTGACCAGGGGAAGAGATTTCAGATAGTTCTTTTTAGTCTCTGAGCTGTATGTAAGATGGGCAGAAATGCATTCAGTGGTTGTTCTGTTATATCTCAAGAGTGATCCTAGCAGATGCTTGTGATAATTTTTCACTTCTCATATTGACACTGAAGTGTGATGTTCTTTGGGGCTTTGTTACATTACTGCTTCTACAGTCTTATAAAGATGGCAATATTTTTCTCTGTAGTGTGGATTTTTTTCATCACCTACAGATTGCATCCTTTGGATTATCTGAGTACATTTGGCCTTTGCATTTGTCCTGGAAATTAAATCTAATGCAGAACAGGGCCACCAATTCATGTTGTGATTTGGATATATAAATTCTTTCATGATTTTATTCGTGTCACTCTAAGGAGTGATGTTTTTTGTTTATCCTGTTGTGACATGTGAGAACATCTGTGACCTCCCTGCCACCCATTCTTTTTCACTCAGGGTCCCAAGAGGGGTCTGCAGAAGCAGATGCAGCAGCACATCATTGCATATGGAAAACAACATCTGTAATTTCAATTGGATGCTGGATTTTGCACTTCCTTTTCCCAATTGTTACGTAGGGCAGTCTTTCAACTGAGGGAGGGATGCATTTCAGTGGGAAAGTCCCTGCTTTATACCCCTTAACTATTGTTTGCAAGGCATATATAGAAATCCCTTCCCCAGCACATGCTATGCTTTTTCTTGTAGTGCCACTGAAAAAGACAGCTTAGAACCAATTATTTATCTGTTTGTCTTCCTGCTCTATTTTTGCCAGCTTAGAATAGTATGATTACATACAGAAAATAATTAGTGGGTATATCCAAAAGTCCTTGCTCAGGCCTTACTTCAGTGTCGTATTCAGACTCCCACTGACTTTTATAATTTGAATAAAGAATTCAGCATTTTATCTAACATCTTTTCAGCATATTGCTATCGTAAGAGGACTTACTGGTATCAATACCTAGATTCTAGTAATAGACCTTACAGATAGTATGGACAATAGGTATAGTGAGGAAGAAGAGAATAAAACATATTCATTTAAAAATCAATGGCATTTGGACTGTTGCTGTTGAGAATTGTGAGAAAGCTTTAAATCTCTCCCTGATTATTCTAAGTCAGTAACAGTCAGCTTGGAAATGTGGTAGTAGATGGCAATTCTTTGTATTTTATTTCTTTGTCCTTCACACCTCTTATTAGCTTTTCCCTAGATCCACAGTAAGAAGTGTATACTCTTGCACTTCTGTTTTGAATGAAAAGTGGATGTTTCAGAAGCTGCCCATCTTATTTCCTGGCCATGTATTTAAATCCCAAATAAGCTGTACATTATAAATCCTGAACTTCAAAATTTCTGTGGGCTGTAAATTAGTTTCCATTTGAGCTAAATCTTTGGAAACACAGAATAGATATTTATATTCATTTTTTGAGAATCATCTTGGAGGATCCACCTGTTTTCTTTCCAGTGGTGTGGTTATCACACTGCGAGTTGGGTGTTTCTGTCTTCATTTCTTGCATCCTGTTTTCTAACCATTTATGGAGCTACTTTTTGTACTCAGTTAATGATAGTCTTCCAAATATAGAGAACACCCTCTGATCTCTGTTTTCCAGAGAAAGCACCTTCAATTCTCATGTCCTGAAGCTGAGATGTGCTCTCTCCATCAGTGATTTAGTGCTTTGAAATGGCTCCCAACGTTTCACTCTGAGGCTGCGGGTATCTTGCAGGATAAATCTGGAGAGCTGAGATGATTTTTGGCAAGTATCTTTTTATCATCAAAATTTTATTTTTGGGTCATTCTTCAGCTGCTGCCTTCAGTGAAGTAGACAGATGCGAATTTTATGTCTTTTATTATGTATTCCTAAGTAGTCTTTTCTACTTAAAGCAAAATTGATGGGAACACTGACAAAGATAATGTGGAGATGGATGGAGGACTGTTACCTTAGCCTGAAAGTGAACAGCTCATGTCCTCACAGAGCAGTGATTTTCACAGAAAGCCAGTCAGAGAAATAGTAGTTTTTAAATGCATGTACGTATGGTGGGGAGGTGGTGGTTTTCTGTGAGGGTGACAGAGGTAGCTGAGCCCTTGCCGGTGGTTAACTGGCGTCGGTCTCGTGCTGCATCCTCTAGTAATCACATCTTACAAGGGGATGAGGGACCCCCTCATGGAGACCTGTTTTAATTAACTCAAGGACACGGGTTTGGACCTAAAGAGCTAATTGTTGCCTTGAGGTTTCTCCTCCTGAGGAGTGAGCCAGGCTACCGCTGGGGGTGCAGGGCCCTGACATAGCGGGGTGTGTGTGTCTGTGCGTGGACGCGTGCCGACCTGCTGGCACCGCGGTGGGCAGGACAGGGCGGGAGTGAGGAAGGTCGCGGAGCCACGGCCCGCCCGCAGGCCGCGCCGCAGCCGTTGCCACCGGCAACCCCACCGCACGTTGCCGCCCGGGCCCTGCCCTATCGTGGCAGACCCCTAAGCGCATGCTCCCTGCTGCTAGGTCTGGACTGGCTACGTGCGTCACCGGCGGGGAAAGACGGGGACTGTTTGCGCCTGCGCCGCCAAGGTTGGGGAGGTGGGGGCAAGGCCAAAGGCTTCCTTCGCAGTAGGCCCGCGCCTGCTCGGTGTTGATTGGTTGTCGCTTCCCCCCCCTTTCTGATTGGGCACTCATCCGTCACTCAAAGCCTCCACGTTTCAATACGCTCCGCCTACCAACTGCTCTCTGGTTGGCTGGCGCCTCGGTTTCTGGCGGGCACTGTGATTGGCGCTGCCGCTCTTTCGCTCCGGCGCGGTGCCCTATCGGCTGGCGGCGCCGCAGGAGTGGGTCGGCTGGGAAGAATGTAGACCCGGCCGCTCCCCATGGTACAACAAAATAATCCGGCAATGCTGCGTGTTCAAACCGGGGCACTTCCAGCCTCGCCGCCGGCCGCACGTTCCCTTCGTGTTTCCTTACGCGGTCCGCCTCGTTCCGCCCCTGCCTGGCTCGGGTGAGCGCCCTCAGCGACGTACGAGGGGCCAGGAGAAACGGGCGGAAGGATATTCCCTAAAGACGGCTGCGCTGCGTCGAAGCGAGTGTGACAGAGAAGTAGTTCCGGCTCCGATTGGGCCTTGTTTCCCAAAAATAGCGCCCAGCGGGTATCCGTGCGCTGGTGTCAGTGTCTCCTGAGGAGCCTCAGCGGGGAGGAGGCAGGAGTGGCGGCGGCGGGCAACGAGGGGACGCGGGCGGGTGAGCGAGTGAGGAGGGTCCCCTCTTTTGGGAGGGCGTTCCCTTAGCCCGACGGCTGCGGACGGTGGCGAGGGTCGGAGGCGAGGAGCTGAGGGAGACGAGCGAGCGGGGTCGGGGACAGGGGCAGCGGGGGACGGG